>CM026578.1:21674049-21945251 GCA_000180635.4 Pristionchus pacificus
CCACAAGACTGAGAAAGAAGGAAGGGAAGAGGGAAGGAGATGACTATGCAATGAGTGATCTTTCAGAACAACCCACAAAAAATACACAACACTCACAGGAATAGAACAAACACCATTTCATCAAGCAGCGCAATGGAATCATATTGTACTCAATCTCAGTTGTAGGCGAAAAGGCCGAATAAAAAGGGTGGTTGACATTTAGACGATAAGAAGAAGAGGAATACAAATGTCTTCATAATCTCGTGAACTCGTCGATTCCGTGCGAAAAAGGAGTATTTTTTCATCTAAGATTCGATTACACCGAAAGAAAACGAACGGGATCTTTCATCGGAGAACATCAGAGATTATTTGAACAGCATTTGGAGACCTCGATTCGCACCCCCAAAAAGGCTCATTTTAGGGGTTCAAAAAAATTGAAGATAAGTTAAGTGGAAGTAACAGTTTCTAGATACACCTTCGTTCTGAAAATAATCATGGAACGGGGAAGATAAGAAATCGAGTTCCCATAGAATCAAAACAACCGCCACCCTCCCATTTCCTGTTGAACTGTACACGCTGTTGCATATTTGGTCGATCAAAGTGCGTATCAAAACACCAACCATCGAATTCGTTCGAATTCATCGCCCAAAATTCCCTAAATCATCAACAAAAACAGAAGATTGCGTACCCTCCCAACAGGCGTGCACACTTTTTTTTCTCTACAGTAACTACCGTGTTTATCCACAAAATTCCACCTTGCAAGATAACTGGCGCTCACACATAATAATCACAAGATCAACTAGGCTATTTTTGCACCACAAATCAGGTAAAAGTTATTTCTCAAAAGTTATTTTTGTTGCTACATGGAGGTTGTTTTGCGCGTAAAACGTAAACGTTCGCTAATGGGCAGCGAAGGATACGGTAAGCAGTTATCGACGAGACGTCAGTCTTTATAGCCTCATTTGTCAGCCGAAAAAAAGAAAGAAAATAGGCTAATAGAATGATAATGATGACTAGGGTGCGAGGGTGGAGGATTAAAAGGCCGGAAATTGGCATCCATAGGGACCTCCTCCTCCCACTCGCCACTCACAATGGGGGAGAGATGAACACACTGTTGACAAATACGAAGAACTGTCAATGGGTACGGTAGTAGTGAAGAATCGAAGAATTAGTTGGAAGGAAGCTACTCTTCAATGAACGAAGCTTGCGAGGGAGGGATTTTCCTGATAAGAAGGAGGTACCGTAGTATTTATCTTCTCGCATCAGTGGCCGATTGAGTGGATGAATAATGGGAATAATAGGGCGGAAGTGAGATGGGTTTGGAAGATCAGGATCGATCGGGATTTCTATAGAGGGAAGAGATCAGTCTCAAATCGACTGCGCAAGCATAGATTACGATCAAAAGGACAGTGGGTTTGTGCAGCTTGTTGACTTCATTTCCTTGCCTTGCTCCCCGATATGCTATCTAGATTCAGTATAGTCTGCCCATGCAAGAGGGTCCCCCCACAATCACTGATTGTGAATAGGTTTGTCCATAATTTGGCCAGTGACGAACTGGATTCCCGGTAACGGGACCAACAAATGACCGAGTACAGATCGGAACAGATCCGTACAGATCAGGTACAAAAGAATAGATAGAAATCGGCCCTCCAAATCTCTCCATTTCATCTCGTAGACTAGAGGGAGCTTTCAATAGAGAAACGCTCGAAATTGAATATTGGACAATTTTGCATGAAGATCCGAAAGAGAAGTGAACCCGATATGTGGCTCATAATTTTCTCTACCAAATAATTCGTCATTGGTTCGTCGTTATACATGCAGCTGACTGGTCCAGAAAAGAGATCAGTATCGTACTGTTAAGAATGTAATACTTCCATTCCATTTCGAACAAATCTATTCAATCGAAATTTTGTAAAAAAAATAAAAGCAAACATAGCGAAATAATTATAAAAAGACGAAAATAGACGCAATAATCGTGCCATATCTCACAGTGAGTCTCACACGTATCCCACCACACAATGATTTCCCAGAAGTCTCATTCGTCAGAACACCTTATTCCTTCTTCTTCCTTTTCATGCATCGATAGAGAGATGCAAGAATAATATTCCTCCTCTGTAGCTTACTCTCTCTCTCTAGTGATTATGCCTACGCTTTTCTCGAGAATCCGTCTCAGGTGTATCCAGTTCAGACTAACATCGATGCTAACACATGCAAATTCATTCTGAACAAGACCAAACATAATTCATCTCATGACTCCATTAGAGTTTTACTTTCCGCAAAATGTGTTCAATCGTAGTACAAAAGGAAGCTCATTTCAGTCTCTGCACTGAAATCTGAGAAATTCCCACGCGATGAGTTCCCTTCTAAAGAGTTGAATTCTGCTCTGGAGGAAATCACAGAGTTCAGTTTGAGAACGACGTGAGAAAAGCAACGAATCAAATCCTACGTGAGATATGCGTTACATTCGAACTGAATGAACTCGGATGATGGCAGTTTAAACAGATGAGGAGTGGTAAATAACAGCTTGAGATGATAAACAAGAAACAAATCGGGAATGAACAAAATCCCGGATGATTGAGCGGAAATTAGATGAGGTCTATATAATCTTCGATTGGAAGCGAAATTCGAAAAGGGCTTCAAGATCTTTTCTATAAATTCGTAGTATAAAATAAACAGAAATAGATAATGAACGATGAGAAGAGGGAAACTATATTAGACCCAAAGCTGTTTCTTGTGTCTCCTTAGCCTACGTTTCCTAGTGAACTTCAAGCTTCCCATGACACGACAGTAGCTGAGATCAGGTTCATATTTTTTTTCTGGGTTCGTTGCTGATCTTTTGAAAGTACGTGGATTGAGGGCAATTTACGTGGAATATTAGGAAGAATCCTTGTGCGGTTCCGTAGTTTCTTCCTTTTTCTCCTTCTCAGACGAATTATTCAGCTGGGGAAGATGTACCCAACAGTGAAACCAACTAAGATCCAGTTCATTGCCTTCCGTGCTAGACATGAAACCTTTCGGGTACGGCTTCCAGAACGTATGCGTACCTATTCCAGTTATCAGAGATCGTGATTCAATACCACTGTTATATTGGTCTCAGCAAGGTCATACGCAGATCACAGGAGAATTGCTGACAAGCAGGTAAAGTTCCCGTTGCAAACCAATCGATTAGATACCTGATGTTTGGCTCTAAAGATGGCGGTCTTTCTGAGTGATGCAGACCACAGACCAGGAACAATAAATAAAAATGGCCGAGTATCGAAACGAAGCAAAGAAAACGACGAAAAAGAATGGAAGAATGGGGTCGAGAGCAAGGAAACAATCAATCAAGAACAATCAAGAAAGTGTTAGGGGACAAATTGGGGGGGGGGGGTGAATTTCACACCGGAGGCAATACGTGACTGTTGGGCGTTGAAGCACTACTGAAGAAGCGGATTCACGAGCTCAGAGTGATTTTCCCGTAGTGCTTTCTGTCTATCATGGTGTGAATTGAGTGCAAGTGATGGTTTGATCTACTTTCGATCTTCTCAACTACTAAGATGGCTTCCTTTCGGAGGGATGAAACGATGAGTAATAATGAGTTGGATCTCTTCAATTCATGAACTATCTCGGAAGTTAGAAAGTGCGAGAGAGTATGCGAGAGCGGGAGGGTCAAACGACGGAGGGGCTTATTTTCAGACATCTTAGCCCTTTCAAGGTACACATCTTCAAATCTAGGGACGAAGAACGTAGAAAGAATCTCTTCTGTTGATATGCTCTAATGTGGTCAGAGAAAACATAAATTCGCGCACTTTTTTCACCACGACTTCTGTTTTCCCAGCTCTCATGAATGAAGTTGTCGTCATATTGAACAGACGAGAGATATATCCCATGGAGGTTTGAACTCTGCAGCCAATCTGAATTGAAGAAGAAGTGTATTCAAGTGTTTACTCGCTGTCCTAATGAGAGATTGACTACGATTGGACACGAGACAATCATAAGAGGCACGATTTCCATGAATGAGAGAGAAGGGAAGGTTAGAGATTAGAGGATAGGGTACACTTGTAAACACGAGATCTTTCGAGTGCATGAGATAGAAGAGAATGATGGATACAATGGAGACAAAAAAGGAAATGAAGGGACCGAAAATATAGATACTTATTTCGAAAAAGATGCTGTCAGACTGCGAAATGTGGAAGAGAGCAAACAACAGAGGCTGCTTCGGCTAAATGGGGAGGGGGGGGGGTTGCGCAACGTGTAGTTAAATGGTTGGTGCGCAGAGATCACATTGGAATTGGAAGGAAAAGGTTGCAATTGTCGAATAAAGAGTGCACGATTCCTCCTCTTTCACAGCTGTGCACTGAGAGAGAGATGGAGAAATGGATAAAAAGCGCAACGGAGAGGAGAAAGAGAGAGTAGAGGATCACGGGGTTCAGATTTCCATTGAGAAAAGGCGGCTGATTAGGGAAACGAATGTTGTTTCACAGGTACAAGAAGGAAGGACATAAAAATCTCCCTAAGTTTCTGCAAACCACATGATCATCAAAACAATATCCGTGCACTTTTGTGCTCCTTTATAGCCCCTCTGTACCAGGGAAATATATTTGAAAGCTATATTCATGTCTTCTCTTCAATCACTAGTCATTCATAATGAAGATTGGCAGATGACGCTGTATTAAAAACTAGCACTTTGCTGGACGAGCTATGCGCGGCGAATCGTTTCCAACTTTTTTCGACGATATGAGGGATCGAGAGCGCAAATATCATACGGAAGTTTTCAGGTGATACGACAAAACGGAGAAATCCGAAAATTCGAAAAAAATATTTAATATTTAATATGCAAAAATAAGGCATAGAAGAGATTTAACCTATTCATTTGCATAACTTTTCAATTCACGAAAAAAATGGAAAATCGTACTCTTATTCTCACCCTCATTCGATCTTCTTCAGCGCGCTTCGAACGGTCGTCAGAGGTGATCTCCCCCATCCCCCCTCCCTCTCATACCCCTACCATACCCTCTTCCAGTACCCTCGGATGCAGTGAGGGTCGATCGACGACCGGCCATGTCTCGACGCACCACCAAGGTGCGCGTCGTCACCAATAGCTCGTCCAGCAAAGTGAGTCGGGGAAGCAAGGGCCGGGAAATACCCGAACCGGGAAATACCGTAATCGTGCCTAATCTGCAGAGCGCGACTCGATCGCGGAAACGTGGCAAGAAAGTGAAGGAGACTCGATCGTCGGACACTGGGGACAAACCGTCGTCGAACAATGATGAGTGAGTCAGTTTACGATTGCAGTGGGGGGTACGGTAGATTGGAGTTGGATTGGATACGGTACAGACTCATTATCGATTGTCCCATTGCAGGAGTCCCAGCCAGAAGCAGCCATCGCCGGTACGATGAAGAGGGGATTACTGTAGGATGATTTTTGATCTTTGCTCCCTTTCAGACTGCAGTTCAATCAACTCTGCCCAGCTCGACGCCAGTGTACCAGGATGAGGTTCGATCATTGTAGTTTCATCTTTGATCTTTGGTCTCCACCTCAGGGCTCACTCCAACCATGTACGACGCAGCACGGCACCACCGAGATTGAAGACGTTTGTAGTTTGATCGCTGACCACTGATCTTTGATCTTTTGCAGGTCCCACAGGTCAAAACCGACTACACTCAAAATGACGTGCGTTTGGCCTTCGTAGTTTGTAGTCTGATCTTTGATCTTTGTAGCAGACGGAGCGATCTGAGAGGACGCCTCTGGTGCCTGTGACCGCCCAAGGACACAGCGATACCACTGATGGATCTCCCATGTGAGAGATCAAAGATCAAAGATCAAAGTACAGTATCCAATTTAGTCCGAAGAACGCAGTTGATCGATCACAATCGAATCGTAGTCGAAGTGGAAAGAGGAAGAAGTCGAGGAGGAAAGGAACAATATCAACTCGAGCGTAAATCTGATCTTTGATCTTTGATCTCTCTCTCTCTCAGATTCTTCCCACCTCATCTCATTGGAACTCACATGTCCCAGCGTCGCGTCAGACGAGTCCGGAATTCCGTCGAAGAGGTTGGAATGAAAGATCAAAGACCAGAGATCAGAGATCAATCTCTGGCACTTCTCTGTTTTTTGGCCCAGGGTATTTTGCACAAGTTTCTGCAAATTGCATAAATGAAATTATCTCCACAACTGCATCCCCCCCTTACACCCAATCGCGCGGTCAATCACTTGAGAATGGATGAGTAGACGCACAACAATCGAGTTTTCATGTACTTTATCCAGTTGTGTCATGAAATGAGGGAAGAGATGTTAGACTGCAAATTGGTCAGCCATGAATGCAAAAATGGCATGCATTCGATCAGGTCTGGCGAATCGATTTAAGAACACATTTTCGGCAATGTGAGACAGAAGAGTGCTTCGATGGGTCCCGAACCTTGCTTTGTGTAAAACTTTCACTTTTTGCCATTTTCCCTCGATCGTGTTACTGTGTACACCTGTCATCGGGTCTTTTAAAGTGTAACGTGTGGTTGACAGTAGAATGCTGGTAGTTCATGTGAGCGAGGTTCTTGATTCCGTTATATCCCGCCCAACAATCCGTAATAATGTGAGTTCCCGGCAACACATTATTCATGATGATATCGAGAAGCGTCTGACTGTCTCTTTTCTCAACCACAACGATGAACGCATTTTTCGAATTTTCTCTTTCGACTCCCCCCACCATTCACGTTTGTGGGCCAATTCGTTTCCCTGGAAACACCACAGACTGATGAAACGAAATTCGCAAAAACCTCGATGGTATTTTCTCTTGACAATAGCAATTTCGTCTATTTCCACTGTGACTCCAGGACCTCCAATCTTGACGCTATCAGTACAAATCGCACATATTTCTCTCATGTAACTAAAAAAAATTTAGGCGTTACCATATATTTCGCTTAGGCTTAGGCTTAGGCTAGACCTGCATACCTCAAGTAATTGTAAATAGAGTGATTGCTTAGCCCCAGCTGATGCATCAAGAATTCATAGGACAAATGCTCCCATGTCCAGTAGAAAACCAGCCAGAAGAATGACCGAACAGGGATCGTCATCCCATTGAAGAAAGAACCTTCGAGGGCGCTTATTCTCTTTCTGCACTTCGAGTCGGTACACCGATACTGGTATGGACATTGATTCCGCTTGTTGCAAGGTACCTCAAACAGTAGTAATAAAAATTTCCCTCCAAATGTAAATAATACAACCTTTTTGGTAGCTGCACCGCACGAGGACTTTGGATTGATGTTCGTAATCAGGGTACAATTAGCCAGCCATTCTCACAAGTCTGATTGAGACAACAGTTTACGTAGCTCATCCGACTTTATCCCTTTGAGCTCATCGAGTGCCGTTGAATGAGACGGCAGCGAAAGTTTCGGTGGTTGAGCTGACTTTGGAGGCTATCTCAGCTTTTTCGGGGACCGGACCAGCCCCGCAATACGAAACGTGATTGTCGAAATGAATGGTTTTTATTAGTCTTCCATTCTATTATCTGTTTGAATAGTGTTATGTCCGTGTCTTCTTTGTATAGAGCAGTCCGGACTTGATTGATAATGCTTTATCGACGGTAGACGGGAAAAATAGAAGAAGCGACGTTGTAGGAATACAGGCCGGAACTAGAATGAGTATAACGCGGGAAACGAGAGGAGCGGAATACTCACGGGCCTGATCAAGGGAAAATGCGGATATTCAAATACGAATAATCTTAGGATTACGGTAGTTCAAATGGAGCAGACAAATAACACTATTTAATTATTGAGTGTTATAAAATAGATTACGATAATTAGGGCTTTTACACAGCAAATAGTGTGATTTAATTCAATTACACCCCCCCCCCCCTATAAAAGGCCTAGCTTTCCAATTTGTCCTCTCACAGTTCAGCGCTCTCCACTTCGGAGGAGGGTGCGGGAAGCCTTGGCTCCCTTGGACTGGGATCTCCCAAAAGGGAGATCATCTTGCATTTGCAGGATGGGGTTCTGCAATTTGCAGAAATTCGTGCAAAATACCCTGGGCCAAAAAACAGAGAAGTTCCCAATCTCTCTCAGAATAAGCGAACTCCCACGTCCGACGCTTCTGCCTCGGCCAAACCGGACAAGAGTGGAGGCAAGCAAGGTGTTTGATCTAGTCGAGTGTGAGAGATCAAAAATTAAATTGAAGGGAGGGACTCGTCTCGAGAAAGATCTGGATCGAAGAGTAAGAAGTCGAAGAGAAGCAAGAGTAAGAGAAGGCGGAGGAAGCATGGTTGGTGTGACTCGCAGGGATGGGGTAGATGATCTTTGATCTCTATTGCAGCCAATCAGGCTGAGAGAGACGCACGCTTCTACCAGAGAGTTGAGAAGTTCAAGTGAGTGGAAGGGGACGGAGCAATGAGAGGAGTCAATTACAGGAATAAGAAAGTCGAAATGGATTGTTCCTGTCCAATAAACAGATGCGAATGCGGGGAGAAGATCCTCAGGAGGGTTGGAGGATGCATGCAGGTGATTTGATCTTTGATCTCTCTCGAGCTTGATCTTTGATCTTTGCAGACAGCTGGAAGGGCGTGTTGGGTGGTCTGCCTCCCTCCTCTACCCAGTCTCATCCTCAACAAGGTTTCATTTATCTTTGATGTTTTCGATTGATCTTTGATCTTTCTCTGGCTGCTTTCTGGCCCCCGTCGAGGGAGTACTACTTCTTTCAAGAGCAGAAGATAGGAGAATCGATCAAGAAGATTGTCATAAGAAAGGCCGATAAGTGAGTGGAGGGTGAATGGGAGTTCGGTATCAACCAGGGTACGCTTTCAACCAATCGACAAGGGACATTCTTACAGATCTTCCCTGAACAAGTCGTGGTTGTTTGGATTTGAGCATCGATGCTACAAACGTCTCGATCCGAAGAGAGTCGAGTGCTTTGTTATTGAGACACGGAAGAACCACGTAAGGATACCGTAATCGATTGATCTACCGTAACCCTTCACTTACAGTACATTGCCTGCGTAATGATCCGTACTCCCACTGCTCAACCTCGCTACACAATCCTCTACTCGCATCCCAACGGGTACGGTAGGAGTACGGTATCGATTGATTAGATACGGTATATTTCCAGCTCGGACCTCTCGGATCACATGAATGGCATTCCTTCCGTGGTAGAGATTGCCAAGTAAGGGAGATCAAAGATCAAGTTCAAACTACAAACTGTAATTGCAGATTCCTCGACTGTGACATAGTCATCTTTGACTACTCTGGCTACGGTATCAGCAGTGGGCAATGCAACGAGAAGAGCCTCTTTGCGGATATTGAGGGAGTCTATCAGGTGGGGAAGAGTGGCAAAAGGTATTTAAAAAAAAAAAAAAAAAGGAATCGAACCCCAGACCTCGCGCATGCGAAGCGCGCGCTCTACCCCTGAGCTATGCCCTCACACGTTCTCCTCTTCCAAAGCGCCACTCTTGTAGCACTTGATCACCGTACGCAAGATCGAACCGGCCAAGATCGTCATCTACGGCTACTCCATCGGTATACGGTATTAGATAGAAGATGAATAATCGATAATCAATCTCAGGCACGGCGGCAGCGATTGCTCTTGTGGCCGAGACGCAGGCGCCCGTTGCGGGTATCAATCGATTGGGATACCGTAACACTTCCATTCGTTGCAGGAGTCATTCTGCTCGCTCCGATTGCTTCCATGTTGAGGGTTCTCTTGTGGAAGCGACTCTGCTTCGACCAACCATTCGCGAGGAGAAAACCTTGCGTCGACAAGTTTAGAAGCATCGAGAAGGTGGGGGGGGGGGAGATCAAAGATCACGGTAGTCTACCGTGCTCCTCTCTCCAATCGATAACTGACTTTCCTCATCAGATTCCACTCGTGAACGTTCCCGTTCTCGTCTGCCATGGGAAGGATGACATCGTCGTTCCAATTATGCACGGAGAAGCAATATACGCTAATGCGCCCAATAAAGTGGGCGGTGCTAAGAGTGGACGGACCTTGTGATGGGCGGAGTCTTATTCAGGTTCCTCCCTTGTGGATTCCCGATGCCAGTCACAACAATCTGGAGAATACGAAGGAGCTTTGGGCGCGCGTCCGTCACTTCCTCTACAAGTGTAGTCATTTATTCTTTTGTTACCGTACTCTCCGTCCATCACTACCGTAATCCCTTCTGATTATCGATTGATTCTTGCAGTGACTTGGCTCCAACTGGGACTCCGATTGCATCATCACAGCCTGCCACTCCACTCGGACCATCGTCACCCGTCAAACCACCTACCGTAATCCATTTGTGATGTGGATACCGTAACCCAGTCCCTACATCCCCTGATACGATAATACTACTCGTCCCCTCTATCAATCCAACCAAAAAGAAACGCGATAAGCCAATAAAGTTATGACAAATGAAGTTGATCTTTGATCTCTGAACACAATCGATCGATACGACCTTTATCGAATAATGCGTACAAGACAACAAAGACGCGTATTCGATTTCTAGATGGACTACGGTAGGAATCGGGGTGGGACACGGGTAATTGAGTGATCAGGCCGGTAGGAGAGGTCAGCACATGTACTGTTGGTGGTGTGGTTTGTGGTGTATCGAACCGGTGTGAGGTGGGAAACGTCGGCGTCGGGTAGTGTCTCTCGCTCGTGAAGCACACAACGACGCGGGGGATTACTGTAGATGGATGGTGGTAGCACAACTAGTCATCATTATTGATTGGGAAGCTTCTAGAAGGTACAGGTACGAATGGTGTACTGTAAGCGTATAAATACCCAGAATACGGTAGAAATGAACTAGATTGGAAGGGAGGGACGGTTAGATTAACATGAGACAAAGAATGGGATAATCTAGTAACACGTTTCTGTATGCAGAATACGAGGACCGGTAAGAAAAAAGGGGGCGGGACTACTAGGAAAGGGACGAAGTCTACTCGAAGAAGGGGACGGGGCCTACTCGAAACATGGGAAGAGCTACTCGAATTCAGTATTATATTATAAGGAGAAAGTCTCTAAGCGTACCACAGGTCAATAATGCGAACTTATACAGAGAGAAAAAAGATGAACAACTAAACGGACATTATTGTGTTCGCCTTCTTTTTTTCCGCGCTGCTAAACGCGATTTTGAACTTTTTGTTTTACAAAAATATATAAAGTTAGGACAACGACAGCTACTCTGACTACAATCTTCGCGTCTCACGCGAATTACGATAATGATTACAAATATAAATCATAAATGAATGAATAATATCCGGGAGAAGGGCCTAAGAGAGAATGGAATCGGGAGAAAAAACTCAGCAAGGGATTAGATAGGAACTGTGTGTAGAATGCATCATCATTGGAGGAACCTGACACCTAAAACTGAGGACTCAAAATGAACAACTAACAGACGGGGAAGGAGATAATCTTAGTGAAGGGGGAAATGCTCCATAACAGAATCAATACATAGTAACGGGGTTATTTCAAGTTTATAAATGAAACGAAGGGTTTAGTTGGTCGAGAACTCGAGAAGAGCAACGAGTTGTGAGGGGGATCGAGGGATCGAAGGATCAAAGATCAAAGATCAAGGATCGATGCTTCCGGAGGAGGAGGATGAATTGGCGGGTGAAGCGAGTGGAGTGTTCGCCATCAGTTGAGCAATGATCATCGGCAATTGAGTGCGAACCTGTGAAGAATTCTGTTAGAATTCACAAAAGTCCTCTTCTTCAATCTTCATCACAATCAATCTAATGAAAGCAAAAAACTAATAAATCTATCATGCATTTCGACTAATTAGGACTATGAAGATGAAGAGTTCGGCTCTTCACTCTACGTAATCTTTCGATAGTCCGGGGGAGGAGGGGGGGGGGGGGGTGAAGAGAATCATTCTTCACCTTGGCAACCCTAAAGCAAATGTTCGAAAAGTAACTAATTTTCTGAGAAAAAATGATGATCCAATCTCAGGGCTAAAATAACAAACGTACATCAGCGACAAGCTGGTTCATCGAGACGAAGAACTTGGTCTGCTGCTGAAAAATCGATAATTGAGACTCCGCCCCCTTACCGTACCCCTATTCTACCGTACCCCCAACGTACCGTAATCAACTCCTTCCTCATCCTGCTCTCGTCTTCGTTGTTCTCATCGTTGCCCAGCAGTGAGAAGTCCGCGAGTGTGGCGGGCCGTGCGGTGGGTGTGATGACGGAGGGCGAGCATTGCGATAGGGCGCCTGCTCCGGCCGCACCACCACGTGCACCACCACCACCACCCATCGGCATCGAAGCTGCGCCCAGCAGCAACTGTGCTGCAGCTGCTGCAGCCGAGAAGGTAGTGGGCGGGGCAAGACCGTGCTGGCTCGAGTAGTCTCCACACACGGAAGCAGGCGACACGGGGAAGGGTGCACTGCAAGAGGGGGCGGGGCATAGAAGGGGGCGGAGTCAAGGGAAGGGGGGCGGAGCTTACCTGTTCGAGTCTTCGCACTTGAGATCTTCTAGTTTGTCGAAACGAGCGAACTTGGCCGGTGGAGTGGGAATGTCTTTCTCTTCGAGATCAGACTGAAATGAGAGTACCGTAATCCATCTAACGTATCCGATTCTCTCTTACCGTATCTCCCTTTCCTTGCCAGGATCCATTACTGGCTGTCGTACATCCATTAGTGTTGAGGATATCGTAGATGGCCCAGTCAGCATCGTTCATTCGATCACTCAACGTCTCTCCGCCCACTCCATTCTCACGGAATCTGAACGGATACGGTAGGGTACGGTATCGATCGATCGGGTACTTGTTTGTCCCCCTCAATGCATGACATGGTGTCTAACAGTGCGAGTGTCTGTCTTTCTATGGGTAATAATTCCCTGTCGTGGTAAACAAGTCTTATCAGGGAAGTAATCTCTTCATTCTGCACGGGAACTATGTGATTCGTTGGTTGAGTGAGCGTGTCAAACAGGGAGTGCACGAGGGGGGGGGGGAATAGTTCTTATCAGCTGCGAAGAGCGCATTGAAATAACGGGGCCCCACCACGTCTATCCCCGAATTTGAGGACAGAAAGGAAAGGATAGATAGGAGATCAGGAAATGGGAGGGGGAGAGGGAATGACAGAGAAACGATGGAGATATTTGATAGCCATCATTGTTATCACGTCGAAACGACCATTGAAGCTTTACGTGCTATGGAGGGGGTAGAGGCGGAGACGCAGGGGAAGAATACAGACAACAACTGTAGAGGTCGCGCGTATTTTGGACTCGATAGGCTCCGCCCACTCATAAGATCCACCCACCTCTTCATGTAGGGCGCAGCGTCTCTCACGCGCCTCTTTCGATATCTCCAATGGGTTTTCATTCCCTCGACAGTGCAATTGAAGGACGGAAAGACTGATCGAACCGCATCGTATACCTGAAAGGAAGGAAGAGATCAAAGATCAGAAACCATTTTAAGCGCACCCTCATACATCATTCCCCTATGCCGGATAAAGAAACAAGGGAGAATAGATCAAAGATCATCCCGATGTCTTCATCCCGATCTTTTGTTCAGTGCGACGCCCGTGAGCATGTCTAATGAAGAGGTACATTCTCCCTTCAATCTGCCTACTCCGGGGAAAAAGTCGTTAGATAGATGAAGAATGTATCGTGTCTAGTCTCTCTCTCGTCTACATCAATCAACATCGTTACGACATCTCCATTCCTCACATTTCTCTAATCCCGACCAGTCTAATTTCGTCACGAATTTATGTAAGTTCTAGCGCCGATTTCTCGGAAATTGCTCTCCATTTTGGGCAAACGTTTTTCAACAAAAGAAGAGCTTTTGGGATGATAAATCATCGTTCATGAATGGTCGAGTGCTGACGATTCCCAGCGGTGATTTCATCCATTTTCACGATCAACATTTTTCATGCGAAATGCATTCACCACTTCGAAAAATGCTTGCGAAATTGACTTCAACTGCAAAACTAATTGAAGAGTGTGAATTCGATTTTCCCGTTTCCCCCGTCATTCCATCCTTTTTTGATGTCAAAGCGAAACGAGAAAATTGAAGAATCGAAATGGTCGCACCACTGTATCGAGAGAGAGTCTCTCCACTCAATTAGACACAGCAACGAAAAAGCAGCGGAATATTATCAGAATGAAATCGGTCTCAATTCATCACATCAAATTTGTTCGTTTGGTCTCACCGCGTAGCCCCATTTCTCCGAATCATTCTGATAAAGAGCACTCTCTCTTTTAGACATGATCTCTCGTCGGTCAGAGTAGCCGAGAGATAAGGAGAGATTAGGAGAGACCAGACGACGAGCTTACAATGGTCATCCCGAATAGGGATTCCCTCTCTCTCAATCTTTCTTATCAATTCTCACGAAATTGACGAAGACAACACACATATACGACCCTAAGAGACGGAGTCATCAATCGGATAAGACTAGATACCGTAGTCAGAAGAGTTCAAAGGGTCACACATCAAATACCATACTACAGTACCCCATCAGTTCACGATCGACCCATCTACCGTACCTCCTGCCATGCATGCTTCTTCTGTCGATTGAAGTCGACTTCTCGATTCGTGTTGTTCTCCACCAGAGTCTCCTTCCGATTGATTACCTGTGAAGTGGGTGGTGTGGGATTACGGTAGTAGTGTAGCCGTCGTCGTGCGTCAGACGCCGCCGACTTTTGGCAATCATCGTCGTGTCAATTACAATGACTAGTACGGGCAAATGGAGCAGTAGCATCAATCTAATTGACGAAGTGACTAATGGGAAGCTGAATGAGTGGAAGAGAAGAAGAGGGGAGATGCTTGAGAGAGAAGGAAGAGAAGGAAGGGAGAGACTAACCTCATGAACGAATAGATCACTCATTTCAGATGAGAATGTCTTATTCCTTCTCGTTTGTCCTCCATTGGGAGTAAGAAGTCCTCCTCCAGTTGAACTCCAGAAGCACGGACTACCATCGTCCAGTGGTGTGCCTGAACGACGACCTTTACCAATCATCGCCAATCCAAATTCCAACAAGCGTACCTTCGAGTGAGGGCGGCAGGCCATCGATGGAGGACAGTTTCCGTTTGTACCCGCGAGAGGAGAGCACGGAGAGGGGCTCGGCTGCGGCTGCAGCTGCTGCAGCGGCCGCAGCTTGCTGCTGTGCTGCGATGTTGTGCTGCAGTAGCATGAGCAGCTGCAGCTGCTGCTGCTGATCGTGCGGTGTCGTAGCTCCGAGAAGGGAGGAGCCGCCAGACGGCGTGACTGGAGCGAATCCCGACGTTGAGGACGACCCGCGTCCTGTCACGCCACCACCCGTATCCATCTCTCCTGCAAAGGGAATGAGTACGGTAGGAGTGGAATACTGTAACCAACTCTTAGGCATCGCGAGATTACGGTATGAGGGAGAGGGAGACGAGCTCGTGTGTAGAGTGTGAATGGATGGGGATAGGAGTGAGAGGGAGAAGGAGGGGAGGGGGGGGATAGGAGAATTCTCTCTCCTCTTCTCCTCTTGTATCACTCTGTTCCTTGCTTAGATCATCGCTTCATTGATAGGCTCAAGAAGAGAAGGAAAAGACAAGAAAATGATTGAGAGAAAGGAAGAGAGAGGGGGGAAGAGATGGCACTCGAATACTAAAAGATGCAATCAGAAGAGGTGTACGGACATCTACAGCAAAGAGTCTGACCTACCGAACTGGAGTACGGTAGTCCCGTTGCCCCATCGATCAGGAGATCCCTACGAGATCCCGTCTATTCCTGACATCATTTGGTCTCCCATGACTACCGTATCCCATGGATGGTTCGGCGGGGCGAACTGATGAGAGGGAGGCACGTAAGTCTAATAGCCCCCTCTTCCTCATATCATGCATTTCTCTTTAGAAGCGGTACAGCGTCAGAAAAGGAAGAAGAAAGAGGAGAAGAAGGGAAGAGAAGGGAGGGAAAGGGAAGAGAGAGGGGAAACGACGTTCTAAGAACCATTGGAAACGACCCGCCATCTGTCGAACATCTCTCCGTTTCATACACTATCTCAGAGGTCAGAGAGGACGAGAGAGTAGGGCGAATGAAGAGAGTGCAGAGATAGCCGTCTCTTCGTTCCCCGTAGTCTCTAGCTGCTAGAGTAGGCGAGAGAGTGCGGGAAGTGAAGAGAGTGGGAGGGGGAATTTATGCGACACAGAATAGCAATCATATCAGAAAACGAGAATCAAATGGAGAGAGGGGAGGAGGGGGAGAACAATTCATGGTTTATCGCCATTACACACACTGAAATGCGTGGATTTGGATATACAAGCAAAACTGGGGGGGGGGGAATCATAGCCTACCGTACCCATGTTGCACCCATACAGTTACCGTAACTCGAGCGTCGCGAGAGATGCTGTCTCCCTTTTCCCCTCCCATCTCCCAATACCAACATAAATCTCTTTTTGCAAGCGACAATCAACGGAAAGAAGTGAGACGGCAGACGATCGATACACTCGACTACAGTACTCCTCATCATCCCTCCCTGCTCTCACCAGTAATCGACGACTGACTTTTCTCCCTCTTCTTCTCTCTCAAATACCACTCTTCTTATCTCTTTCCAATCGTTGAAATGGTGATGATAAGCTGAGGAGCTCTAGTCTCTCTCTCTCTCAATTGGGAAACCCCTTCATGAAAGCACCCACGAATCATTGAGAGGGAGAGGTCGACTGATCAATCAATGTTCCTAATTCAGGGAAGATTACGGTAGGAGGAGGGGGAGGGGTAAGGAAGAGGAGTTCCCCCGTTAGTCCATGTTTCAGAACGCACTCTTGTGTCTCTCGACGAGAGATCAATATCTGAGAGAGAGACGAGCGAGACAACGAGAGGGAGAGTGAGAGAGTATGGAGAATGAAGAGAATGCACGCTCGAGAACGACGTTCACGTTGAGAAATATGAAGAAGAAGAGGGGGAAGTCACTTCAAAGGTTGAGAAGAGGGAGGGCGAGAGAGTATGGAAAATGGAGAGAGTGAAGGCGGAATGAGGTCATTTCCAGTATGAATTGTCTCGTCTAGATGCGGAATTCGTGAGGATCAATGACTACGACGAAGAGATATTGTCTACAAACAGTGGAACGTCAAGGGAGAGAAGGCAAGGAGGAGGAGGGGGAGAGGAGGAGTATCGACTCTCCCCGCTCCTTTCTCTCTCTGCACTCTCTCACTTTCACCCACTCTCTCGCACCCCTTCGCAGATCTTCTCAACTCTGCCGTGTTCACACACAGTTTTGTGATGAGAGGGGAGGGTCGGGCGGGGGGAGCTCCTCCCGCCCTCTGCTCCCCTCCCCTTCTCTCCTCGATGGAGATAAATGTGAGGAGAGTGCCAGTAGACTCATCGGCTCTCCCTTTCCCCCCACCCTCACACCAGGTAGATCAGTGGATTACGGTAGCTACCGTATCCCTGATACAAAGCCGAGATCTCCGGAACCGGAAAAGAGGAGGGAAACGTGCAAATGGGCAAAGCCTTCGAAATTGGCGTTAGAATGAGAAAAAGAGACTGCGCTCGCTTCACTGCCATAGATTTTTCTGCCATGCTCTTTTGAGAACCAATGGGCAAGGGAAACCACCGCGCTCTTTCTATTGCGAAAGTGCACCCAGAAAGAGAGAGAGAGGGAAAGATCAAAGAACAGACTACCGTCCCCCTTTCCTACCGTACTCTTCCACGAGTCCGTAAGAGCACCCTCATGACTACGTGTAAACGATTACACGATGAGTGAGTATGTGTTGGTTCGTTTTTGGCTGGAATAGTAGTAGCTCTCTCCCTCTCTCTCTCTTCTCATCTCTTCACCTCTACTCTCTTCATTTCCCACACTCTCTCACTACTCTCTGTCCTGCCTGCACTCTCCTCCTTCACCTTACTCTCTCATCATGAGCAGTTCGCAGTTCACGAGAGGAGGCCAGTCTACCAAGGCCGTCGGGGCACAAGATTCGGAGAGGATGAATAGTCAGTTATCGATCGATCGATGAGGGGGATCTACCGTACTCCAGAGGGGAGATGTGGGACGGGAGTGGAGATAGACGACACGCACTCGTTAGTCATCAATGGCTAGGGCAGCCCCACTCGCTCGCTCACGCAAACATTTACAAAGTTCACTCTGTGCCATCAATTGAGCAGCGCGCACTTGTGGGAGGTGGGATTACGGTAGGGACTAATCGATTGACCTACCGTACTCCTACAGTGTAACAGATCGAACCATGTCGAGAGAGAGTCAGTTAGCGACCACCATCGCACACTCGCACACACGATAACAACAAACAACCACCAATTGATCTAAGGAGAGGAAGGGAGGGGGAGGGGTACGGTAGATGACTCGGTAGGTCAAGGAGATGATCTTGAGATGGGGATGGGGTTCACGAGAGAGAGAGGGGGGGGGAGAAAGCGGGAAGAAGGGGAGAGTTTAAAACAACGATGTGAGATGGATGGCAGCACAAGGAAAGAAGAGAGGAGAGGAGAGGGGGGGAGTGAGAGTGACAGAGAGTGAGAGACCTACTCTACGTCTCTCTCTACCTTCGAGTACCCATCATCCACATGGCTAGTGATGATGATCCATAAGGGCAGAGACGCAGAGGAAGAGAAGGAGAGGGGCAATCATGATTCGTTCCGCTTTCCATGGGGGACCACAATCGCAGCATTTTTTTGTGAGAGTTCGGAACGAGAGTCGAAATTGGGAAAACGAGAGAGGGAAAGAGGGAGGAAACGCACGCGTCCGCAATAGAGTAAAAAAGGGCTCAAAATTGCTTGGTCGAGCACAGCCCAAATTACGGCATGCACTCTACAGTATCCCTATTGCTATCGTAGGCCCCAGGCTACGATATACACTAACCGGGTTCCTCCTCCTTGGATACGGTATTGAGTACGGTATCGTCCTCCACTTGAGTATATGTCGATTCGAGTATCCGTTCGAGAGCCGCCATTAGGGAAGATTATCGATTGATTGGTCGACCGATCGTGAGGAATGAGAAGAAGACTAATGAAGAGAGAAGGACTTCGTAATCCTCTCTCCATCCATTCTCTCCTTTATTCTCGTTAGCACTTGCACTTTCTCATCATATTCCAGCAATGGTCTCTCACTTTCGCACGCTATCTCGCACGATATGCAAAGATCATTCTTCGTGTGAGCTCACGTTCCGAGCAGTCCTACATAGTGACTAGACTCTAGTCCCGACTGTAACCATCGCCAGAAGTTTTCATCGTATCAGAAAAGCTTGGCGGAGGCAGGGGTAACCTAATCCAGGCTGTGGCCTCTGGCCCCTATGTGAGGTGTGTCGCGTAGAGAGGAGAAGCATAAACCAAATAGTAATCGGAAACGGAGAATGAATGAGGAATAGAATGGGAAATCAGTGGTAGATCACCACACGCATCCATCATTCACTCACTACCGTAATGAAGAGGAAAGCACGTTTCGAGAGGGCAAGCTCCGCCCACTTTTAGACAATCGGATCGAGTGAGAATTAAAAGAGTTCGTGCGGTTCTTCTTTATGATGTGAAGAGAAGAGGAGGGAACTGATTGGAGCGAGAGACAAGGGAAAAGTGAGAGAATGCAGACAGGACAGAGCAAATTGTGATTCCACCACCCCTTTTTTGCGTTTAATTTCAACCCAAGAGAAGAGATCGTAAATGAGGGGATTTAGGGGGGAAATGGTATCAAGAGAAGAGAAAGAGATTGAAGCAATGAATGGGAGAAGTACGAACACGAAATAGGTGTGAAATGGATGAATGAGATGATCAGATAGAGAGAAAGGGAATGAAAGAAGAGAAAGAGACTCGGAGGAATCATCATCATCCTTTGTGAGTATGCAAAGTGATGAAGAGTGAGACATTTCCATGAAGAGACTCCCTCTCACCATCTCATTAGTTCCATTGACTGGCAAGGGATATCGTAGAGTGAGACTACTCTTCATCATCATATCCGTCTCTATCTTCAATCTTCTAAAGTGGCCGATGACTCAACATTAGTAACCGAATCTGCACGGATAAAGCCTCCAGAAGATCAAAGAAGCATCGCTATTTCGTGCAAGAGTTTCCCAAGATAGCCTCTCCGATTCGCGCCAAAAGTGCATAAAGTACACCGGGTGCATTAACCATTGGCCTCCCTCGATGAGATGAGTAAATGGTACGATCGGAAGGTTGGATGGCTAATGTCAGGTAATGTCCCTTAGATGACCAGGTGTGATTCATTGGGGATGAGGAGGGAGTACGGTATTCTTCACCGCGGGACTGGCTAGGAACTCGATTTGATCAAGAGTGATAGAGAGAGAGAGACAATGAGCATTGATCATGAAATTAAGGCTGCCTATTTTGTACGATATTATTATCAATAAGTGCCCACATCACTAATATTGCGAGAAATGGAATCGGGGGATAGATACTTATCAAAACATTGCTGATTCACTCGCATTATTACATGCAAAGGTTACGAGTGAAAATAGAGTATGAAGAGATACGTGGAGCCTCTCTGTTCTCATGATCTCTCTTCAGTCAGAGAGTGCGAGAGAGTGTGTGGAATGAAGAGAGTTCGAACATTGATGTGTGAGAGAGGACGAGTCCTATTAAGACGTGAATGTCGTCAGTCATTCACAGAACATTAACGACATCAAATCCGCTTGCGAGATCAAATGATAAGACGACTAATATTCACTATTTTGGGATCCTACCGTATCCAAGGGCATCGCTTGAAAAAGTGCGTACATTTGAATGAGCCTAAAATTTCTTCAAATTCCTTCCGTTCTACGCCAAGTTCAAAAGTGCGAAGATGGTTAATAGATAACAGGGCAACTCTTAACTCCTCTTAACTACTACTCATTCCGTTGTCCCCCCCCCCCCCCCCTTCGCCCCCTCTCTCCCTTCTCATCTGCCCGTAGTAATTCGATACGCACGCATCAATTCTGCAGAATCACCTGCGCCACAACCCCCGATTCGTGTTCGAAACAACTCATTTACAGCTGGTTCCGTAGAACGGCAAATGAATCGAATACCGTAGTACTTGTTTACCGAACGTTGTTGAACTGCAACAAACGGAAGGGATACTGTAGTAGTATCCCGTCATTGAAAGAAGGGGAGATCGGTTGACCCCGTCAATTACTGAATAGGCGAGAATTGTTGAGTGGCAACCGAGCGGATCTCGTTTATCTGTGCCCAGATCACCCCTCCCTTCCCCTCCCCTCCCTCTACCTTCCCTCTACTCCCAAATCCCCATTCCCCTTCCACTTCTCTATTTTCTCAAACTGCTAATGGTTTCATCTCTCTTTTCTGCACAAGGAACGCCGTGAGATTTACGTCCGAAGTTCAACCGGAACCGCCGCAAATCAAAACACTCTTTCGAGAGAGATACTCGCGTAGTTACCGTATCCCCACAACAACAAACAGGCGGTGATAGATAGGACTGTGTTGGCTGCTGGAGACGCGAAAAGGGGGTAGATCACAACATTGGATAATGGGTGGATAAGCAAGGGAGGTGACAAGCGAGGGACGAGAACTGAAGAGGGAAGGAATGAAAAAGAGACCTTTGGTGTGTAAGGAAGCTCCTGTTCACGAGAGATCTCTTCTTTTTGCCTGTTCTCTCGTCCACTCTCGCCTACAAAAGATGTCTGGACTCTCTCACATCCACACTGTCTCTAATCTTCTCCAACCTACCAGTCATTGATCCCATCGAGCTCTATCATGAGTTGGTGAGCAAGAGTGACAAAAAAGGAACGATAGAGGGGAGAGGGAAGGGAGAAAGTTGCAGAGTTCACTCATTCATCGTGAGAGAAGGGAGAAGGCACTTCGTTCACTCATTAAAATGAATGGGATGGGCTATTCAAGTCTAGTCAAAACGGCATGTGAGAAAAATGAGAACAAGATGAGAGATCGAGAGGAATTATGAGAGAGACGGGAAGGGGAGAGGAGGGGAGAGGGGGATAGAGACGGAGGAATGGGAAAATGCATGTTCACAATGTGCCAGATGTGACAATCTCACTTTGAAATCTCTCTATTCCGATCTGAATGTCTGGCAGCAGCATAAGTTCTTTTAAAATAGTTACTTTATCACCCGTTATCATCTTAAATCACAACAATTGCAGGGTCTCGATAAAACAAACAACAAATCGATATCCATCGATTAGTTCTTCTTCTCCGATTCTTCGATCTACAATGTCTCCATTGGACTACCGTATCCCTATTGATCTACCGTACCTCTTTGAATCGGCTCCTCGCGAGATCCCAGATGGCATTCTTGGTCGGGGCGACTGCTGCAGCACCCAATCCCGTTCGGTCGCCCTTGAACTCGTTAGCCACCTGCAACATACCAATTTCACGAGCGATACTCAATCAGGGGGATTTGAGAAACGACAATATATGGGGCATTGACAATATATTTCAAACAATATCAGAGGGGAGAGTTCCTATGTCAAATAAGCGTAACTTGAGCAACAGAAAATCAAAACAACATTTGAATATCAAAGTTTGCGTATGAAAGATTGACTGACAGGTTCGACGATTCCCTCATTCTTCCTTCCCAATCCTTCGCCCTCCTTCCATCCCATCGACTTGAGCAGTTTGAAACCCTGCAATGATGAAAATAATGTTTATGCGATAGAACAATACCATTCATCTGCGATCAAGCAACTCATCGCTTATGAGAACCTGTTGAAACTCGTCACTACCTACAACCGTAAAACACACTATTCGTGTAGAATTCGAATTAGGCGGTAATGAATGCTCATCCTCTCATTCATTATTTTTTCCCAGCAGTACCTTCTACCTTACTGTTCCCTCACGTCTACTACACGTTTGTATGAATCAGATGAAATTTGAATGTGCCTGCAGACACCAAATAATTCGGCTCGATGTATACCATATCTCAATCAACGAATAAAGTACTCGCCTTGTTCTCGCTGGAGAGGGCCTTCTTGGCTGCTGCCTTCGCGTCAGTTGCAGTCACGATTGGAACTGCGCCTGAGATTAGACAACTATTGATCTAGTTACTGCTATTCGTGATATCGAAGAGAATTTACACGCTAAAGGATTCATATGGTCCCGTCGCAACACGAATTCACTAGTGCATATTTGTTTGTGTATTGATACCAACGACAGGAAAATCGCTAACCAACCAAGAGCACGAAATGTATGTACTATGCACAGCTCTTAATCACCTAGTCCGCGAACAACAACAAGTTAAAATTTGAGCAATAAGAACTTCTGAGAAAAATATCTCACTTTGTGGTGGAGATCAAACCTAGTACCAATCCCTCAGCCCTAAATCACCTGGACATCAATAATTTCTCAAACATTCAGTGACTCAATAGTCTGTTTTAGCGATATTCAAAATGTAGATAAACATATTTTTAAACTAACCAGGCAATGGTTTGGCGGCGCATCCGTCGTACATTCCGCCCGCTCCCGTAGGACGATCGTCTCTGAACATGATAACTATTAAATGATATTAATATAATAATAAATATCACGCCGATCTAGATTATAGATTCTCAGACATTCCATCTCATCCCAACTGTGAGTCTCACCTACTAATTTCTCGTTTCACTATTCCTCTATAGTCAGTGCCAATCACTATGCTAGATTTTGCTTATTTGTCAACTCCTAAAAAAATATAATCCGCTGACCTCCTCTTTGGCAGACTTGGATCGGATCCGAACATCTTCCGTCTCTCCTTCGCACGATCAGTGTATTTCATCTTCGGCTCCTAGAAATAATATGGATTAGCACCAAACAGCTAACTGTCGGCATCATAGATCAACTTTTCTCTAAAGATCAAAGGTCGAAGATCAAAGATCACTCACTTTCTCCTCGTCTTCCTCTATTCCGAGTGATTCCTTCATCTGTTTCAGATGGGCGCGTCTCGCTGCTTCGCCCTGAGAGAATACAAGAGTATTTAATGACAACTATTTCTGAGATGGCATTCCAATTTATCTTTATGAGGAAAAAATACATTTTCGAAGCATAAATGTGAGAGAAAGATGGTATTATTGTCTAAACTAGTCGGGATGAAATTGAACTGTGGCTTGACCATCGAACAAGATTTGTGTGTGAAACTTAAATCATCAGGGAGAGAAGAATATTTCATTGAATTTTGTTACAATCGTAATCGCAGTTAATAGTAAAAAAAATAAGTCTAAATTTATATTTCACCTTGAGTCTCTTCTTCTGTGGTGGTGGGGGCGGTGCAGCAGCTGCAGCCTCTGCCAGCAGCAGACCCGGCTCGCATCCAGCACACGTATTCCGACCTGAACTTTTATGCCCGGCACTTCGCAAAAAGGTCACCCGCGGCCAGCTATGATCACACAGGTATGATCACGCTTATCGCAATCATATCATTAAAAATCAATAATTCTTTCTATTCACTCACCCGAGTGGATATGAAGAGTGAATCGATTCGTCTTGGCGAAAGTGACCATACAGCCATTCGCGATCGGCACGTCAGGCTCGCCTTTCTGAAAGAGAAGGGTTAGATCAAAGATAAAGATACAATCCAAAATTCCGTTATCACAGTAAAACCATGTAGGCTGTAAATACAATGGAAATCCTTACCTTGACTTTGACTCCATCGACGGTACACTTGGCCGCATTGGAGAGGACACGAAGGAAGTATTTACCGTGGATGGGATCACCGTCACTGAACAGTAATCGATGATACTCGTCAGATACAGTAATGAGCGTCATATCGGATATAGGACTAACCCCCTCTCCCGATTTGGTCTGAACATAATTCGACTCTTCGCCCCGGCATGAATCTTCCCGTGAACCGCTGTCCACAAATAAGATAAGTCGCTGATAAGATGGCAGCGAAAATCGTGCACTGGTTTTGAACAAATACAATGACACCGTCAGGTTGGATTCCATGGTTGGATTCCATGGTTCAACGAAAGGGACTCCGAATCAGCTTCGAACAATTATTCTCCACAACATGTTCACTTACATCTTTCCCCAGATCCTTTCGAATGCTCTTCTCTCCTTTCTACTTGCATTAGGAGGTAGTTGCCTTTTCTTCACATGTTTCTCAATTCTTCTCCATTCCGCTTTCTCTCCCGGTCTCTCCTCTCCTCCTCCTCTTCCTCTATCCTCACTACTTTTCTCTCTGCTTCCACTACGACGACGACCTAAAAAAATGTTATTATCATAATTTGTCGGTCGGTTCAATCTGTTCATTACTTCCTTATCGCCGATAATACTGTAGCAATATCATAAAATATTTTTGAAATTTTTCTTCCCGACAGGCATATTCATGTTTCATCCATCCACTAACAACCAAAAACAACACCATCGCTGATATTTGGAGGCTGATACAACAAAAAGATAATAAACTCCTACCAGAATCTCTGCTTCTACTCCGGCTCCTCCTTCTGTCTCCCCTCTCTTTACTTCCACTTCTCGTCGATCTCTTACTGAAGATACGTGCGAATTCGCTCATATCCTCATCGTTCATCTGTGAATATTACCAAGTGTAATTTGATAAGTACACTTGTGCACCACTACCGTACTCCTGCCTTCCAACCGCACCTTCTTATCCGGTTCTGGTCCCTTTTCCTGGACGAATAGTAATTGGGCGAGACGAGGAGGAAGAGTCTGATCGGGCACTTTCACATCGCACTGAGGGAAGACAAAACATGAATCATGAATAACAATCAAAAACGTATTAAATATGAAGTGATTATTTGTTCGTCCGCAATACACCTATCAATTCTTGCTGCACCACTTTGACTATGGCTCGTATACGAAACATGAACTACCCAGGTTTGTGAAGGATAAATCGTCTTCTCCAAAGTGCCAAAACCCCCATCTCCTTCTGAATCATCTCACCTCAGGTGCCAATCCGACGAGTCCTCCACTCATCGTAATAATGAATAGATCGAGTGTCTCCATATTGATGAAACGCACGCATGGAGGCTGATCGTAGCCCTCTTCTGTAATTGGAAAGGTATTGAATTGAGTATAACTGCGAATTTCACTTTAATGTCTACCTCCTGGATCTGACAGATGATATAATAATGTCGAAGCAGCAAACTGCCAGGTCAAATAAAAAAGGATCACAAATGAAAGTAGCACACTGGCACGGTGGGTCCATATTCCTGCATACCTTTCATCATCTGTACTCTTTCATCTTCTTCTTCCTTTGCCTTCTCTTCCTTTTCTCCTTCTGAATCAGACGACGACCACGTACGAGAACGATGACGTCTCAATTAAAATTAATTATTAATAGTTATAAAATCATTATTATTTATACGGGTGAATATAATTGTTACTGTTTCAATGAAAATGAACAAGCTATTCCATTTTTCAAATCAAAATTTCAAAACGGAAATTTATATATTTATAAATCGGAATTGTTTATTATAAAAACTAACCTCCTTTCTTCAATTTCCTCCTTGATTCGCTTCTTCTCTTCTTTCTCTCGACGATCTCTCTCCTCTCTACAATCCATTTTTATTTTATTCACCTCAACAAATTTCCATGCGAAATTTAAACGAACCCAAGAAGAAAAAAGAAGGATTTAACGTGCGTGAAACACCAGTAATTAATTTTTAATAAATACTGCCTTTTGCTAATAAAAGCATGTGTCCCCGAAAAATTTAAGTTTCAGCAGCCCAACAATTGATCTTTAGCTCACAGGTAACAACTGATTTTAGAATATGTTACTGAATAGTCAATCGTACCTATCAGGTCTCTCCTTTCCTCTATCCCACTCTCGTTCCTTCGTACTCTTTCTCTCCTTCTCTCTATACCAATCTTCCTCTTGAGCTCGACGATCTTCCACTTCAACGAACTGAAAAGGAGTACGGTATATTATTGAGCCAGATCATTGTATCGATCAATACTCGATCCATCAACTACCGTAATGCTTACATTATCTCCATCGAAGACCTGTCGTCTTCTACTGCTTCTCTCCATATTCCTACGGTAATCATCTTCATCACGACGATAACGACGATCTCGTTCCCTGATTATCCATTGATTAGCCACAATAAATTAGAAATATATAAAGGCCATTGAAAATGGACGTGGTGATATCTTGCAAGTTTTAGTTCAATTTTACAGCATTCTAAATAGCGTGGTCAGGTAACAAATTGCATGCATTACCTCTGATCCCTTCTTCCTCTTCTGTTATTCCTATCCTCCTCGTCTTCCAACGTCTCGAGAATACCGAACAATGTCTCACAAACATCGATATCCTCTTGATTCATGGCCTGGAAATTAATAGGATTTAATTCCAAAACTAACACAACGGGAAAATAGCGCAGTGAACGTTTCTGTCATCTAAATAAGAACTGTTATATAAAGACCATAAGTTATAAGGATTTTTTATGATTTACCATATCTTAAAAATATAGAATACTCGGTCAAGATCTAAACGAGAGCTTAAATTTACGATTGAAGTGAAAGGAAAGACGCCTCACCTCAACCTTCCTATATCCGAGTAGATCAGCAGCTGCTCGTCGATGAGTTCGTCTCGCCCATTCAGCTGAAGTGTATGGATAATAGTCCTGATCGAAGAGGAGGGACCATCAATCGGTCCCCAATACGGACGAGGCTTCATGCTCTGGTACACTTTGTACTGTCCATCCGTCTCGTCGTAGTAATAATATGTCTGCGTCTCCGAATGATAGAAAAGCGACGTGTTCTGCAAAGAAAAGGTGTGTTTATAGGGCTTACAAACGAAATAGGAAAGAAATAAACCAGCTAACTTTGAAAAGATGTCAAATTGTACAAACCTGATCATAGTAGTAGCCACTCTCGTGTGAATAGTACATATTGTACTCTTCGATGAATACGAAACCAGGAGGAACTTTGGCTGTGAGCACTTCCGTCGCAGCTTGACGAAGCATATCCGCAATACTACCCTGCAACACATCAAAAATGGAGGAAACAGCAAATGAACTGACTTCTCCATTGGCGGAATCAGCTGAAGCGCCATAGTCCGAGAACATAATCTGAAATTGAAGTGAAATAAGCAATCAACGAATACACACCGAACCCCGGACAAGAGGAAAAAAGCATTTTGAAACGGAGCGTTTTTCGTTCCTTGGCAACCTACCGTAGTTTTAGCACCAATCAAGAACTGGTTCAATACATTATAATTTTAATATTTATAAAATAGTTTTTTATTGAATAAGGATAAAATTCTGATTGCAAACAGCAAATAAAAATACATATAAAACAGTGCGCATGTCTAGCAAAACGATTTTATAATTACTTGAAATACGGTAAAAATTTAAAATGAATATTCCTCGAAATTGATTAGCCGGAATCCCTGATATCGATTGAATTTTCTACCGTACATTTTTTCCTAATTTTCCTTTTTTATTAGTGATTTTTTTGGTTTCTTCAACTTCGTTTGAGTATCTTTCTCGTTCAAAGCAATATTCCTATCGATAGGCCCTTTTTGCATCACCATTGCTCTTATCAGTTGTTCTAAGAGCAAGTTTAGGCAGGATGGAGAGGCCCGAAAACTTGACCACTGCCGAGTTGAGGGCAGAGCTCGCTACCTACGGCGTGCACGTATCTTACGTCACGAAAAAGTGAGACATTTTTGCTCCATATTTTCGGACAATTTCGACTTTTAGGAAGCGACCCGCTCTGGAGGAGCAATTGACGTATCTCCGTGCCTCCGGTCCTCCCACAAACGTCGAACGGGATTCCGATGAGACCCAAGTGCAAAGTGATCTGGAGAGCATCGTTAAGATGATGAAGGAGAACAGTTCGTTTCATGTTCCAATTAATATTTCACATATTCATCTCTTCAGATCTCGAGCTTCGCAATCATCAAACCGAAGCACTGGAGATGTTTTGGGATTGGCACGAGCAGGGAAGAGGGGGTATTTATACTACGCGAAGAGTGGTGATTAATGTCTTGTTACAGGCATACTCGGAGATGAAATGGGACTGGGAAAAACTTGCACTACTATCGTCCATCTCATGAGGTTTGATTTGCTCATTTTTTTCCTTCTATGCTTTTTATGTTAATTGGGTTAAGGTTGCGCAAACTCGGCTACGGACCATTCCTCGTCTTCTCTCCTCTCTCCGTGGTAGATCATTGGATCAAGGAGACTGAGAGGTATACAAAACCATCTATATTTGTTTTGTTTAACGTGCGTGCGTTCAGGTTCTCGAACGGCCTCATTAAGCCCATCCATTTGGCGTCGGAACAACTGGTGATTGAATTTTCTGTTTTTTCTTCTCTTTTAGTGTGATAATCGAATACATTTAGCTGAGAGGAGCATACTTGGCTGAATATCCCTCGTCCTTCCCGAAGAATTCTATGATCATAGTGGCACACACGGTATGTTTTACTTAAATAAATGTAGTCATATTTTTTACAGCACGCCGAACAGAATCTCAACCATAGTTCTAATGCTCGCTTATTTAGCGGATCTGTATTTGATATGGTGAGACAATTTTTCATTCTCCCTCGCCTCACCTTTTAATGAGGAGTGATAGAACGACGACGATGATGATGATATGCATCGAGTGTATTCAGGTGGTCGTCGACGAAGCGCAGAGATGCAAGAACTCTGCTGGTCTATTGTACGCTAGATGCACTAGGGTAAGCTTCTTGGACAGTATATAAATGATTAATTCTGGTCGCATTTTTTCTCTTCAAAAACATATATTTTGACAAATTGAGCATAGCAGTCATTCAGATGAATTCTCGATTTCTTCTGCTGACGGGAACTCCCATTCAGAATACATTGAGAGAACTCTACTCCCTTCTTTCCATCGTCGATCGCAAGAAGTACATTCTTCGATTTTACCTTTCTTTTAATAAACGCTATCCAGATTCCTCACCAGACACGAAGAGAAATGGGCATTGGAGCATGCGGACAAGCGTATGATCGTGTCCGGATAATCATTTGTTTCAATATGTATGCTTTCAGCTGAAGTGGTCAAGAATATATTGAGTAATTACTTCCTTCGACGTACGAAGGAACTCGTCTGCCAAGATCTACCACCTATCAATCAGGTCCGAATCAGTGCAAACTGCGATTCCTTTAATACCATAATCAATTTCTCAGACTATTTTCTACCATGGAATGTCTGCGGTGCAACAGAAGTTGTATCTGGACGTTCTCCATTGCGACCACAGTGAGAAAATCGTTAATATATTTCGTATTATCTTTCGTACAATACGTTGTTTATCAGCCGAAGTGAGCAAGATCGCATACAACTCATTGATCAATTCGCAGCAGAAGATGCGTCTGGTTGCCCTTCATCCATGGCTGCTCCGTGGTGAGTGAACGGCCATATGATCACGATGAAATGTATTCGTTGTCAGGTATCGAACCTGAACCATTCGTCGAAAGTGAATTGCTGGTGCAAGTATCGGAGAAGCTGACTGTTCTTGATCGACTATTGAAGTGAGCAAAGCACCATACAATACAATAATGTGAGTTGTCCATTCAGATACCTCCTTAAGAAGGGTCATTCCGTTCTCGTCTTCTCTCAATTTGTCATCTTCATGGATATCATCGAGGACTATCTCAATTGGCGAAGTGAGTCCTCGAAGTGACTGTATTCCTCACGATCCCCCCTCTCAGAACTTGATTTTGTTCGTATCGACGGAAGAATTCGCCTCGAGGATCGTAACGAGAACGTCATCAGGTTCAATTCATCCACCAGGGAAAACGGTGAGAAGTTGTATATTGATCGTCCATTGTATAATCTCTTTATTCTAGGTCCTCGCATATTCCTTCTCTCTACTCGTGCTGGAGGCCTCGGTCTTAATCTCACCAATGCAGGTACTATTGCTTCACAGATCACCTTCAATCGATTTCATTCGCTCAGACACAGTAATCTTCACTGATTCTGATTGGAATCCACAGGTGGATCTCCAAGCGATGGCGAGATGTCATCGAATCGGCCAAACAAAGTGCGAAGAATTAGTTCTTATTTTCCAAAAGAATATGTACATGATATTTTTTGTTTAGACCGGTGAGAGTAATTCGTCTGATCACTCGTTTCACGGCAGAGCAGTATCTGGTAAGGGAACGATAACCAGCATTTAACTTTGAGTATCGTGTTTGCAGCTGCAGAAGGCCCGCAAGAAGCTTGTTCTCACTAAGAACATAATCGGAGCTGCCGGTGAGTGAAGCGATGATTTGTGTTGATTTAACGATAATATTGAATTGAGATGAGAACTTGACGGGAGTGAGTTGGGCTAATGTGTTGGCGGAGCAGGCACAAGAAATTAAAAAGCAGAAGAAGATGGATCTGGTGAGAATAGCAGCCCCCCCCCCCCCCCCCTCTTCTACTCTTGTATTAATACTGTGCTCAGAATGACGAGGTGATTGAGAAGATCGTTGGGAAGACGGACGACAGTGGCAAATGGATTCCCATCACTGAGGAAGAAGCGAAGAAGATGGAGGACGATCAAGTAGAAACCTTTCCTCGACTCACTCAATTATATCCATTTCAGCTTGAGAAGATCGATGATGTTGATGATTACAACGGGAAGGACATTGACGAAGACGATCACAAGAAATACATGGTGAGCAACATGATTCTGAATGGCTCATTGTAATGTTTGTGCTACAGGGAAAGGACTTCCGTGTGTCCGAAAGGGAGAGAGATGAGTTGAATCGTCAGATCAGCTCTTCCAAGTACACTGGAACTCGATTGACCGGTAAGAAAGGTTTCTACTTGATCGAGCTCGAATTATTAGATCGTCAACCTTATTTGAAGTGTTGCTAGTATTTACCATAATTATGATCACAATAGGACACGTGGTTGAACTCGAACTGGAGAAGGATCGGGAGTTGAGACTGAAGATGCTGAGAGAGTTGGAAGTGAAGAGACAGATGAAGAGAAAGAGCACAGCTCCAACGGCTAATGGTAGGATCATTGATTATGATACGGTATGAAAATATTTCATTATAGAAAGAATGGCCAAGAATCAAAAGATGGATGAAGACGAAGAGGAGGATGATACTCAAATTATGGATGCTCCCAATCCAGCTGCAGCTGGTGAGTACTGCATTCGTTTACATTTATGATGTAGGAAAAGTTAGATGATGAATTAGTCGAAAAACCATTGTCTGTAATATATGTAATTTGTTGCTAAGGTTGCTAATGATGGTATATCCTTCAGATGCTATGCCTCTGGTAGCCGACTTCGATTTCTGAGAGGAACAATCTCACTCTGCCTCATCCAACTTGAAGCCCATATTCAGAATTACTCTTTTATACAACCATTGTGACCAATTCATTAGACTTTCCATCTGTAACAAACTCGCAATTTCTTGTTATTTGTATTTCGCGATTCATTACGTACCATTCGTTCATCAGGATACAATTTCCGACCACTGACTATCTGTAAATCACTGATTTTTGTATTCGTAATTGCTAAAATAAACACATTAGATATGAATTCACTGTTGGCCGCACTGGGTAGCTCAACCCGACGAGGTTTACTAGAAATAACACGACGACTACTCTACGGTTATGGCGAAAGGGTATGATTGGTGAGAGGGGTGCGATTGCGTTATCAACTGCTTTCTCTTCCCTTCCTCTTCTGGTTGATAGGTTATCACGAGACGGAGTTTGCAATGGGATAAATGCACTTGAAAAATCAATCCAACTAGTCTAGTCATCTTTGTTTTCAATGAATTGTTTTCTTGTCAAGCCACCTTTATTACTCGTTTAATCTCACTTGATTCGATGTTGCGCTCTTATCTAATTTTGTCAACATATCACCTATTAGTTTCCTAGTTGTGCATTCGATAATTTTGCTTTTCCAGTTGCAGTATGCCCGAGGATATCGCTGTGACCAAGTTTCGCGAGTACCTCAGAGTGAACACGGAGCAGCCCACTCCTGATTACTGTAAGTGTCCCTGGATTACGGTAGATTATCGATTGATCCATCTCAGATGGCTGTCAGAAGTTCCTGTACGCACTGGCCGACGAGCTGGGCATCGCACGCACTTCCCACGAGGTTTGATCTTTGATCTCGGAAGTCTGACCTTTGATTTTTTTCGCAGATGGTTGCTGGCAAGCCAATCGTGATCATGACGATCCCTGGCTCCGAGCCCTACCTGCCCTCCCTCATGCTCTACTCTCACACCGATGTCGTCCCCACGTTCAGGGTACGGTAGGGGAAAGCTGATTGATTAATTGGCGGGAGATGGATACGGTAGCTAATACGGTAGTATTTGCAGGACCACTGGACGTACGATCCGTACTCGGCACACAAGGACGAGCAGGGGCGCATCTTCGCGAGAGGAGCACAGGTGAGCAGCGTACATTACAAATTGAGAGAAGTGGTGCGTAGTGAACATTCCTTATTGCTCGTCTAATCAGGACATGAAGTGCGTCGGCTCACAGTACTTCGAGGCAATCCGTCGCCACTTTGGCCGAGGCAAGAAGCAGTTCCGACGCACGGTGCACTTGGTGTGGGGCCCTGGTGAGGTTTGCCATTCAATGCCATGTCAAAAGTTGTATTGTAGACGAGGAGATTGGTGGACACGATGGTATGGAGAAGTTCGTGGAGACGGAAGAGTTCAAGAAGCTCAATCTGGGATTCACTCTCGATGAGGGACTAGCCTCGGAGAATGGAGTGGGTGTTCAGGTTAAATATGCAAATAAAGGACCTAATTCAGGTCTACAAGGTATACTACGGCGAGCGTGCTCCTTGGTGTGAGTTCCCAGTTGCATTATTGAGTAACTAAAAATGCAGCAAAAGAGTTGCCCATGGCTGGAATCGAACCAGCGTCGCCACGGCCACAACGTGGAGTACTAACCACTATACTACATGGGCCAATAGCAGAGAGCGCTAGAGTCACTTACCAGCGAGACTCTCTCTCCCTTCACACACAACATGCGAGAATAATGCCCCCCCCCCTCTAGCTGTCTGTTGGCAGTAGAGAAGGGAGTGGGGTGAAAATAGGGAGGGAACGTTTTCAAAGAGTGATCACCATTCTCACCTTTCTTTAACCACTGAGATAGTTGGGAGATTGGAAGATGATAAAGGTGAAAGCAAAAGAACTGATCAAGAGAACAGTGTCGCTATTATTAGACATTAGGGGGGGGGGATTGGAACTCGAAGGATTTCCAGTAATTGTGTGTTGTCCAGGGATGGAGATCACGTTCACGGGCAATCCCGGCCACGGCAGCAAGTTCATCGAGAATACGGCCGTTGAGAAACTGGTGAGTTGGTGTTTCTTCGTTTTTTTCTTTATGTGGCATCAAAATGACCAAGGATGATGATCCCCCTGGTGGTATTGAAATGTGTGGGGGCATCCACAAAACAATAACGGCCGAATCCATACTGTTCATTGGCAACCGTAAAACGACGATTCGAGCATCGATTCACAGTTCCAAACTGGTCACTTTTCGTAGCCGTTCAGTGACGATAATTGAGCGGGTTTTTTTCGCTCCGTAACGAAGTCGTCTCTTCAGCACAAATTCATGACGTCGGCCCTCGCGTTTCGTGCGGAGCAGAAGGCGAAATTGGACGCCCATCCCGAATTCAACATCGGCAACGTCACCACACTCAATATCACCATCATCAAGGTATGAGAGCAAGGATGGGCTCTGAAACGGGGAAAGGAGCATAATCCAGTCGTATTTTTGTTGCAACAATTTGTGCCTCGATAATCAGTTCACCGAAGTTTCGCAGACGCTAGTAGCACGGGTGAAACCCAACTCCACCTTCGTAAAAAAATATTTCAATTTGAAGGGTGGCGTGCAGACGAATGTGGTCCCCGAGAAGATCGTCGCCAACGTCGACTGTCGCATCACTCCCACCGATGACTTCGATGTGCGTCATCTTTGATCTTTCCCCAGACTGTAGTTTGATCTTTGATCTCTGCCCCTTTCAGGAACTCGAGGCGAAGATTCGCGGTTGGTGCAAGGCGGCGGGCGAGGGCATCTCCATCGAGTGGCATCAGGTGAGTAGATTGGGATTTTAGTTTATAGTTTGACCTTTGTAGTTTGTAGTCTGATCTTGCCCTTTCTCTCAGAAGTGCATGACGAAGAGTGTGACGCCGACGACACGCAATGACCCGTGGTGGGCGGCACTCGAAGACGTCCTCAACGAGGAGTCAGTTGGACTTTGATCTTTGTAGATAGTTTCTAGTCTGAAATTTGTAGTTTGAACTCGATAAACCAATAAAATTCTTGCAGAGGTTGCAAGTTCACGAAGGAGATCTTCGTGGGCGCAACGGACTCGCGCTATCTCAGAGCGGTCAGTCCATCTAATCACATTCGTCTGCTATTATAGCGAATATCTCGTCTAGATAGATTTCTACATCACAGATTTTTGAAATCGTAATGAGTTGTCTTAGAATTCTTCTAATTTAGAAATTACAAAAACCTGAAAGGTTGTATTAATTTCAGAAGGGTCTGAAATCGATCGGTTACTCTCCCATGATCAACATTCCCTCGCTGCTCCACGATCACAATGAGTTAGTTTCGATTCACATTATTGTGCGATTTATCGCTCGAAAACATGGAGCGAGGAAGCTGTACGAGTAGTGAAACTCAAATGAACCTTGTTTGTTGAACATTGAGTAGGATAGACAGAACAAATCAAAAAAGTGTCATCCATGTGATCTAGAAGTAGTAGTGAAGCGGAAATGAGCCGTTTACAAATGATCTCTCGCATTTGATACATTTATCCTGACATCAAGGTGACCTCCAGGGGAATCATCATTAGGGAGGGAATTGGCATCTTTGTACTTAGTAAAAATGGGTCTCTGTTCTTCAGTAATTTCTATTCTTCAGATACCTCACCGAGTCTCTCTTCCTTCGTGGAATCGAGATCTACGAGAAGCTCATCGAACGACTAGCTGATCTGGTTTGAGGAAGCTCCGCCCACTCATAGACTCCGTCCCCTCTGCATCTAAGCCCCGCCCACTTAACACTCCACTTTCCTTTGTATTGTATCTAGCACGAGGTAGTAGGTGAAAATGTGTTATATTTTATCAGAATGTATTTGCATTACAAGATAAAGAATCATATAGCGCAATCTATCGGCACACACTCAATCGCGGGGGAGGCATTACACCAAGTATTATGTGATTGTTGTTACGTTATTCGAATAGTTTTAATAGTTAATTAATGCGTATCGGACAAGAATTACAGTGTGCTACAACTTGTACAAAATGAGAGAGATGAATAATACAGGAAGTCAATGCAATCTATCGACATCTATCCAATTCGCATCTTTTTCTTCATTTCTCTAGAGAAAGAGCGAATTGGACAGAGCAATGTACGGTAACTGAATGAATGTCAGCATCGTATCACAACAAATCAGCGGGTAAATGGAAGGAAGAATTAATCGGGTTACGGTATCTCACAGGGAAGATCTCTATCGAGGGGATCGCCAACTGAAACGGGGGCGGAGCTACAGTAATCGATACAATCTGAAAAGGGAGGCACGGGTGGGATCGGATAGATAGGCAATGAAAGAAGGAGAAGAGGGGAAAAGCGTACAGTGGGAGTGCACCCGGGGGCGTCCTTATTGAATAGAGAGAGAGAGACAGGAGAAGGAGAGGGGAATGATCAATGGAGAGGTGGATTGTACTACGGTAGGACACGGGAGTATACGGTAGGACAGGAGAGTACGGTAGGTCGATCACTCAAACTGCTTGGCCAGATCTCCCATTGTATTGGCCATTTGCTGGTAGAACTTCTGCTGTTGACGGAGATACGCACCAATGAACTGTTTGAAGTCTTCCGTCTGCAAATGGAGAGAGATCAAAGATCAAACTACAAAGATCAAAGATGAAACCACAAACCTTCTCCGAATTGAGATGGTTGACCTCGGCCAGGATGACGTAGCTCGTGTTGTCCACGCGTTGCTTCACCTGAGGGGAGGAGGAATAGATGAAAGATCAAAGATCAGACTACATCAAGAGATCAAAGATCAACTCTCACCTTAACTGCCTGTGCCTCTCCGATCTTTCCTTCGACGACGGCATTCTCCGTGTTGCGCCACTTGGTGATCGCTTGCTGAAGAAGATAAAAATGTTAATTCATTTCAATTGTTTAGGGATGATTTTTTTCACACTGATGAATTGCTGTGAAATTAGAAATAAAATCCGACATTGACTTGATCGATCAATGACGCACAAATACTCCCAGGGTAAATATTTTTTTATGGACAACTGCTGAAAAATTGAAACTCCAAAATCCGGCATTGACTTGATCAATCGGTGAAACGCAAAACCAATTCCATTTTAAACCAATAATCGATTCCTCCCTCTACCGTATCCTCTCTCCCTACCGTACCTTGTGGATGTTGCAGATATCGGGTGCGCGTGAGATCGTTCCCCTGTACGAGTACACTCGCTCGAGCACACGCTCCACGTCATTCTTCGCGTGATTCTGAACGGGGTGGTGTGCCGATTAGGAAACGTCGTGTTGCAGAAAAACTACTAGTTTTAGTTATTGATAAACATCGCCCTAGACACATCACACTCACCTCAAAGTCGTCCCCAATCACGTGGTAGTGGTGGGCGGTCGTCTGCAGCGCGTCCGCCATCCGCATCGAGGCTACAAGAGAATAGTTCATCGTGGTGTAGCTTATTGATAAACGTCGCCTGTCGCAAAAATGACAAGAAGGCATCAATTAGCAATTCTCACCAGGTCCCGCACCATCGTCCTTGAACGAGTGGCCGAGGGCGGAGAAGGCCGCTGCCAGCTTCTGCCAATTCTGTTTCACCGCTGAAATGGGACGATTGATTAGGCTGCGTAGCTGATGATCTCCCTGGGGGTTGGCTGAGTATCGATCACTTACGTCCTCCGAGGAGTCTCTGGTAGGTGTTCATCCTCTCCGTGAGCACCCGCGATCCCTCCTCCATCTGACGAATGCTACGATTGAACATCTCCACTTGACGCTCACTGCAAAGAGAAGGGGATGATTGGTGATCAAAGAACAATTTATAGTATACGCTAGAATAATATACAGTGGCAAAATCATAATGATTATATTGTAGACGCAGGCGAATGAAATCAACTTCCTCGAACATGCACTTGACTTCATCGAACTGTGAAACATAACTCCTGCATGTTCCTTCTTTTCATTTGGAATTTCATTTGCCTAGCGGAAATTGTTTCTCTACTCGTTCGGAAAATAAAAAAAAAGTAAACTAGAAGGACATAATCATGGAAGAGACTCACACATCATTGGGATTGAGTGGTGCATCGGGTGAATGTACGCAATTGAGGAAGGAACCACCAATGAACTCGTCCTTCTCCGCTTTTCTGCAAATTGATTTGTTGTGAGGATTCATTTTGAGGAAGCATCAGCTACAAGAAAATGAATGCACTTGAGTACCTTGTGCAGCATCAAGATACCTGGTATACCTTTCTAAAGTAATTGATCAAACTCAAAACATTTCGTAGAAATAAATCTGGCAATGCCACGTCACCTAATATTGATTTCTCATTCATTAACCATCATTCAATCGTATTTTCTGTTTTCCCAACTCACTTGAACCGCCACTGCGCCCACAAATCACCAATTTGAAATTTCAATTGCAAACTCGTTGAATCTATTTCGTTATTTCAGAACGTTCTATAGTTTTCACATTCCACTCAACCATTATGTTTATTCACCACCCTCCCCTCTCACCTCTTTCCGATCTTCCACTGTTTCTCATCGGTACACGTGAGGAAGTGCAGCCAGACGTCACTCTTGCTCAGCACCGGATGCCTGCACATCAATACTCAATGTCAGTTATAGACGGTAGCAGCCTACCGTCAAGCGGGAGGAAAATGAACCAAGCACGGGAAAATCCGGGAAAATCCGGGGAAAACCCGCACCTGCTGGCAAACGCGCCAGAGTTGATGAAATGACTCAATATTTGGATTTTGGGAGTTTCAAGTGATTATCTAAAATGTATCGAGAGGGAATTTAAATTAGTTGATTCTAAATAGTCAAACGGATGCATCCAAACGTCATCCGGGAAATTCAATTTTGAGAGCCGGGAAATGGCGTAACGTCGAAATCGCCAAAATCTGTGGGGCTGAACTTCCTTTTCTAGATATTAGTGAAAACCCCAATTAACATAAATATATCAATTCCCGTGAGATTTTGAGTTTGCCATTTCCCGGCTCTCAAAATTGAATTTCCCGGATGACGTTTGGATGCATCCGTTTGACTATTTAGAATCAACCAATCAAAATTCCCTCACGATACATTTTAGATAATCACTTGAAACACCCAGAATCCAAATATTGAGTCATTTCATCAACCCTGGCGCGTTTGCCAGCAGGTGCGGGTTTTCCCCGGATTTTCCCGTGCTTGGTTCATTTTCCTCCCGCTTGACGGTACGTTGGGTTGCGCAGCCACATTTACTTTTTTTTATCGAAGCCACAGCCCTAGTATCAAAACCCTACAGAATTGAGGGCAACTTCATCCAACGGTGAAACACAACTCCATCTTGAGTGGCGTGAAATTACAAACGGTTTATTTCATCCAAATCGTTCTCCCAAAGGTCCCAAACGGAATTCTCCGTACTCCCCGTCCCCTTCACCTGCAAATCTTCTCGACCCACAACTGCAGAATGTGCATGCGATGATCGATGAGATCGTCCTCGTATCGACCTGCAACGGAAAAATATCGAATATTATTCCTGCAATCGAGTATATTCTTTTTTCAATATTCCTACCGTACCATCATCGCCCTACCGTATCCCCTCTGATCTCTACCGTACTCACCAGACACTTGCTTCTCGGGCAGTGGAGGGAGGGCGATCGTGATGTACTTCGCAGTGAGAATCTCGTGCAGCCAATCAAAGTGCTTGTATCGACGGGACACCTGGGTACGGTAGGGTTTCCATCATCAGATCGACAACTGACTTTTTTTGGTACCGTACCCTGACCGATAATCGATGTTTGCATACCTGAATGCCCGATAGACTGCTCGTGATCGAATAGGCGATGAAACTCTTCAGCCCCTTCATCTTCGTCTCCTGAATACAATTATCGTATACAATTATTATGGCTTTTCTGGCCCACACATATCAAATTCAGCATGAGGTGGCAAATTTCACCAAACTGTGCAACACAACTCCACCTAGACCTTTTTTTTAATTGCTGCTACTGCATAATTGCTGCTACTTCCCAAAACAATTAAATTGAAAATCGATAAAAAATAATCCGCTCGCACCTTCTTCGGTTTGTCCACTGTGCACACGTAGTTCTTCGAATCGCCCCGCCAACGAATGAGACCATCGGAGATCTGAAGGATGGGAATCCATTAAGTACGGATCTCGATCTGGATGACGAATTGCGGAACACAGTTAAGAGCGACTATCTGAGATTTTGAACATAGGCCTGGAACTAGAGAAAAAGGTCGATCCCGGGGATCCGTTCCATACTTGCACCGGTAGTAGCCCTCGGTGGGCTGATCACATATGCCACATATGAGCCGAGCGCGCCAAATTTAAAAATCAATTTTTGAATTTTTTTCCCTGGGCGTCCAATTCATTCCATATGTGTGCCAATCGACTCCAATGCCCTCCCTGATCATTTCTTAGTTTGGGTTCGGGCTTACATAATTTCGTCATCATGACGAAAATTTGATTTTAAGTTTTAATTATTTTTTTCTAAAATCAATGCATGGAAAAAGAAACTTTTAAACTCTTTTTTTACTTTTTTAAAAAAAAACTTTTTATTTCAGAATATATTGCGTACTCTTCAGGAGCACCAAGTAAAAAAAATAAAAACCGAAAAAAATTGGTACCAAAAATACGAAAATCCAAAAAGTATGTCTCTGTATGCTGGCAACATGTTATTATTATAGCCTTTCTTCACTTAATTTATATGAAATCGAACGATTATAGTGTGCATATCTCACCTGCATCATCTGGATTCTTCTCTGTTACTCTCCGCTGAATAACACCTATATTTCGAGTGAAACATAAACCCACCGGGTTTGCTATTTTGCAATATTTTTGAACAAATAAGGGCGCAAAAAATTTACAATAATTAGGCGAAAAAAATTGATTTTTAAATTTGGCGCGCTCTAGCGCGGCTCAGGCGCGTCGCGGTCGGCTCATATGTGGCATATGTGATCAGCCCACCGAGGGCTACTACCGGTGCAAGTATGGAACGGATCCCCGGAATCGACCTTTTTCTCTAGTTCCAGGCCTCAGAAAACATTTATTCAATATCTCAGATAGTCGCTCTTAAATATCTTTTTCGAAGCAAAGGTTACACACGATTGACCCTTCCGTAATTGCTGACTTATCATTTCCACGTGCAACATCAACATCGCGGGTGCAAAACACCTACACACAATTTTTTTCTTCCGTCTTCCCATATCGTTCAAATCGACTCTCGCGCATTCCCTGTCATTACGTAGGATGCATGAAACGTTAAAGCTACTAGTTTATACGTATGCATCCCCTACCCCCCCCCCCTCAACTTACAACGATATCGTGTCTCTCTCCCGGTTGTCCCTTCATTCCATCGGCCGATAGCACGTACGCTTCCATTCCAGATTTCACAAAGTTCGAGAAGCTGAAATAGCGGGGATAATTCTCATATCATCGCTAGGAAATGTTTTACTTATACCAATTAGGCATTCACAATGTTCAGATAATTGCAGTACTACATTCCACTTCGCGTTTCATCACGTGATTTCGCGTTTTCTACTCTGATCATCTCTCTGTCACAATTCAATTGTCAATACATCCTTGACTACTTTCGAATATGAATAAAACATTCCTTCTTCACTCACATGTTCATGTTTCCCTTCAGTTTGCCAGCAGTTGCAGCCGAATTGGCGGCATTGGATGAAGATACCGTCGACACCGTGCGACCCTCACCTGCAAACACAGAACTTTTTAAATATTTTTTTCGCGGATAGTATTTGATTATTTTACCCTAGCATGTCATCACAGCCTATATGTTCATGTAGTAATTTTAAAGCAGCGAACTACCAAGTATTCGAGTCGTAAACGATTAGAATACAATAAATGTTTATTATAGCGAAAGCCGAGGCGATATCATCCTCAGCCTCACCACCGATCTTTATAGTCCCTTCACAGCTAGTTTCAGAATATACATTTCTACCCAAATATATGATTTCTTGAGATCAAAGACCACTCCCTCTCACCTGCCGATTGACTCCGAGGGACGATTCCTCCGTGGTGCGCCGGTTGAGAGGCAGAGCGAGAGGGAACATGCTCCTGAAAAGATCAAAGATCAATTTTAGGGTGCAATCAATCTCCTGATCCTCCATGTCCCCATGCAACAACAGAACAGAAGCAGAGATCAGTACTTTGCTTTACTTTGTCCATTCATCCAAGTGGGATACAGTTCGAAAATACACAAGTGAGAGAAGGGATGGAAAGAGAGAGGATAGCGTGCGGCACGATACATCAACAAAGCAACCACACAGAGAAGAGAAGAGAGGAGATCGAACCAGAGGGGCCATTGGGGAGCAGCGAATATGGAGAGAGAGAAAAGCAAGACATAAATGCGCGAGTTCGCGTTTCATGTGCGATTCTTCTTACCTTATGTACACGTCTAAACAATCAAGAACAGAATATCACCAATCAGATATTCCTTCCATCCAACCAATTCCATTCGCGCTTCACAGCCACCATACATTTGCGAACATACAAACCTAACCGATAATAATCTGAATTATTCTTCTGAATTCAAAATACGAATCCGCGGTAATTCTTCACACAGAAAGTGCTAATCAATCAACCGCGACAACACCATGCACATTCGCGCTTCAGCCATCATTCATCCCATCTGATTTCAGCAGACTTCTATTATCAGCAGCAGTCTCCATCGAACACTGAAGCTGAGTCCATTCCACACCGTCTTCTCCTTCATCTCACCTTATCACTATAACTCCCTCCATTCGTCGCTGCAGCTGCCCTTTCGATGGCAATTCTCTCCGCAGTCTTTGCACTACTTCTCCTTCTTCCCTTTATTCCTCCTTTCCTTTCCATCGACGTCCCTTCTGTGTCCGTCGTATCCGCCTCCTCGGGACGATTCGTACCGAATCGCGATTCTCTTCAACACCCATTAGTCACGTCTCTATTGAACCCATAAATTTTCTTTTTCATATGTCCGATTTGGCTGAAACACTATCGCATCAATTCTGCGTCATCTATATTATCCGTGTTACACCAATCACCGAGCGACGCAAACTTAAGCTTAAAACATATTCCCCTGTATTCCAAACCTGAAGGACCTGATGGCAATGGGCATGAACAGGGGCATTCTGGACACGCTCAATATGCTTTTCTGCATGAGACTTCGCTGCTTGCGAGTCTGCACTCGATCGATCGGCATCCTTCCTATCAGAGGGGCGACAAAAGAGACGACGGCAAAAACGGAAGAAGAGCGGACTCGGACGAAGAAGATGGGCGAGACTAGACAGGGCCAAAGGATGGAGTGACACTGCCAGCCAATTTCCGAACATATCTCTGACTGCCAGAAACGATGCTCATGGGAGCCCTAATTTGATTGCCGCCACCCAGCAGAAGTTACGCCATCAACAACCACAGCGCCGATATAGCATACGAATCTTGAGTATTTCCACGCTGTTCCCTACCACCCCATTAGTATAATGGTAAGATACCTGCTAGCTGCCGCAGCTCTGCTGATCGCCCGTGCTCGTACGATGGCCATGTTTGCAATTTCCTCCTGGACGCTCCGTCGTTGTTCCTGCCAAGTGAGATGGGGTCTTCGATAGGTGGCCGACATGAGGGGCGGATAGGCCACTGATGGTTTGGGGGCGCCAGATGGCCAGCCGCCTCCGCCCGTCGAAGACGATGCCTTCGACATTGACGAAGAATCGGCGGCCGTCGTCGTCGTGGCCGATTGACGACGCGCACGTGGCGGGCCACGTCCATTCTGGGCCGCCCCCGCTGCACTCAGCAACTCGACCAGACTGTCATCGGGAAGTTCCTCGTCGTAGTCAATGGAGCAGAGACTATTGCCCGGTCGAAGGGAAGGAATGACGACACCGTCGGGAGGAGATGACTGATTGGCCCCTCCTCCTCCTCCTCCTCCTCCTCCTCCTGGTCGACCGGCAGCCCTGTACATCGTACCCATCATTGGAAGGTCGAAAGGGGATCGACGAAGGGAGGGGATGACTCTCTCTCTCTCCTCTCAATCCAGTGAGGAGGAGGCAGTACTTCTAAGTCCCAGTCTGTCTGTCTCTCTCTCTTCCCTTCTTGGATTCAGAAGATGGCGCTGGTCCTCATCTTATCTCCTTCTCAATTCTTCTCCCATCCTATCCGCTCTGTACTCTCTTCATTCCGTCTACTCTCTCGTCTTCTCTCCACTCTGAGTCTCGAGTAGGCTCCATTACCCTCGACTGGTCGTCTGCCTCCTCCGACCGGATGCGCATCCCCCTCTCTTCCAATGGTGGTTCGTTACTGGGAAGGGGGTCGACGGATGGGAGGAGGAGGTTAGAGGAAGGGGAGAGAGTGATGAGGATGGAGAGAGAGCAGAGACGGATCGGGAGTGCTTGATAGAGAGAAGATAGAGAAGAAGCCGAAGAAAGAGTTATTTTCGAGATGGGCCAGTCCTTCTTCCACAAAGAGGGCAACTTCGGGACTTTCACACCGAGGAAGTAAATCGAATAATGGCACGACAGCCTCTGGTCCATCTTCCAACGATCACTCCTGTTGACAGTCTTTTCGAGTTAGGTGCGAGCTGGTGCAGCGGTGCACTTCACAGAGCCTTTTGCGAAACAACAGAATTAAAAATGCACTTACCGATCGATGTGGAGCATGCAGTCGATGCGAGTCGACCGCGATGGTCGACATAGAGCGCGCGCGAGAGAAGAGCATCTTTGCTGCTGCACTTCCGGCTCTTGCGGCACCCTTCCTCTTGCTACAGCTGCTGCACCGATCGCTCTGTCGACTACTGCAGCTCCTGCACGAGCGCCCTTTCGTTGCTCTCGGACCGAGGGTGTTGTAGGGGGAGGGAGAGGGAGGGTGTGGGAGATGGACAATGATGTGTGTGGGTGCTCCGCTTTCCCTTCCGGTGGGCTCTCCCTTCTGCTGGATGGATGTGGAGGAGGGAAGAGACAGAGACAGAGGAGAATAGCCGCTACTTAGCCCTTTTCACGCCTCTCTTTCCTTCGTCTTCTCTTCCGAAGAAGATGTTGAACTGAAGTCAGTAGATCAGCAGCACTGACTACTGCAGGGGATTCACTCTCGACGACTCTTACTGATATCACTGAACCCTTTGTTCTTCTCCTTCAGCCCATCCCACTTTTATCTCCTCCTCCTCCTCCCTCCCTCACTCTTCTCCTTCCATTCATCATCTTCTCGCGACATCTCCCTCTCGCTTTTCGTGTGTTTTGTTCTTCTATTTTCCTCACTTTTGCTCTCCATTTCAGTGTCTGAAATCTTTCTGCAATCCGCGGGGACGCGCAAAACATGCCAGTTCGCGTGTGCAAATTATGGAAATCAATTGGATCTCTAGGGAGAGGGAGAGGGAAAAAAGAGCTGGGACAGCTTCTTTCATTTCTCTCCAATTGAGAAGAGAGAGAAGACTCTAGCAGCATCATCTCCAATTCATTACGTCAGTCCGTCTGCGACTCTGTCCTTGTTGCAAATCTCTAAAAGGGGCGCGAGTCCAATGTGCATGCAAGTCCTCACAGAGTTAAGCGGGGTGTGAGAGGACCAAAGTTGAAAAAAAGATCACTCCTTCATACAAAATCAAACAACAGAAAATGGAGAAAAAACGAGCGCAACGGACACTGACAGGATGGATCACAAACATGCACCACACACAGTTGAGGACAGACAACAGCATATATGCCACATGTTGCTAATCTAATCAATAAAATCAATCACCTCTTCCTCCTCCTCATCCGACCACTCGTCGTCAAAGTCATCGCCACCAGCACCGCCCTGCAATATTATGGAATTATTAATATTTATTTTATGAGGCCAACTCCAGAGTGATCGCAAACAGTCACATTTCTTTAACACTAGTAGTAATGGTGAAACATGAATCAAACATTTCAGAAATCGAACGTTCCCCGATGTAACGAACAATAATGCAACATTGAAAAAAAGATTTATTGGATTAGAAACTACCACTAACACGCATCTCAGTGATTGCCTATGGAATACCACTGCAAAAATATTTTGTAATTTATTTGAATGCAAATCGCTGACCCATCAATCTCGGCTACCAACAAGTGCTCAAGTAATATTTGTGAAACGCGACACTTCTAGGTGTGTAACTCAACTAGTTTCCTCTTCTGAACTGCATTTTCTAACACGGAAATGGGAGAATCTTTCTCATGCACAGCTTTCCAATCACATTCTGATCCTAGCAGCATCCTACATCCCATCCATCTCCTCGTCCCGGAACCCATCCCATACCCTTGAAGGAGGTCGATTGATGAGATTGGCCAGTCCTCCACTTCCGCCAGAGGATTGAGCACCTGATAATTCAGATTTATAATTAAATATTTTTAAAAATAGACCATGAACAACTGTTTATAAGTGATGAAGTTTCAAATATGTGAACAATTTTCATCGCTGTTTGACCCTAATTAATCAACTTCGTAGAATAGTAACCGTTCATGAGCAACCTATGATACCGCAAATCTCCAGGTTTCAAATTCCTCAATCTCTACCAAAATAATGTACCTGTGATTTCATACGAGTTTATTCGATTTACTAGCTTCTAGGGTTGCCGGATCGAAGTCGGTTTCGATTTATCCCACACTTTGTCCCCTCCTTTCCCTCTCCCTCAATCAAAACCGCGAGAGAGGGACGATATGCAAAGAGGGTGCGGAGACTCCGCACCCTATCCATCCCTCATTTCCTCTCAAATACAACGACGGTGCGGAGTCTCCGCACCCTCTTTGCATATCGTCTCTCTCGCGCGGTTTTGATTGAAAGAGAGAGAAGGGGGATTGGAGAGTTGCGGTTTTTTCGAAACCGAACCTGCAACCCTACTAGCTTCTAAACCAATTTCAAAAAATTTATGAAGAACTTACACATGAATTTTCCTGGTTCCCCAACTACTTCAACCATCCTTCCCAACAAACCATAACTGGGTGCAGCTGCAGCAGGTGCTGCAGGCACTCCGAATGTGCTGCTGCCCCAATCGTCAAATGAGGGAGCGGGCGGCTTAGTCGGAAGAGAGGGAAGAGACGGCAGGGGATATCCTGGAATCAACACAATCAGTTAAACTTTTGAAATGTTCCCCGATTGCATCCACGTTTCACGCTCAACTTGTAAGTGAGCGTAACCTTTTACAAAATTGAATAATAATTTCCGAACAAATGTAAACTATCATAGAATTCAAAAAAACTTGTCACACACCACGAAATATAACGTTCCATGTCGTCGATGCGAGATATGTGAAATCTCACACAACAAGCACACGCGATGCACCAAACTCGTACACCACGCCGATTTTCGATTATTTTAATTTTCTTTTCGTGATCTCATTGATCGTTTTTCATATAAACGTTACAAAAATCGAAAGGGAAGCCCAGAAAAGTCGATGAAAAAGTGCGCGGCAAGCCGGAATCCGTCAATTAGTGCTCCCCTTTTTGTGCGCGTTTGTCAAACGGCATAGACGGGAGTCCGGAACGTTTTATTTCTATGATAGTGGATGTAGCATTATACCTGGTGAATACTCGTTTCACATTCTACTTGTAAGTGCTAGGTTAGTGCTAAGATCAATATGTTCAATAAGTGGGTGGTAACTTTAATAACGAAATTTCATTACTCATGTTCTGAATGCACTTGGCTCTACATAGTTTCACACACAACTCATTAGAGCTAGCAGCTAGCTTGAACAATGATTCAGCACTGCCCATTAAAAAAATCATCTCTACCGTACCTGTGACTGGGGGCGGAGCGGGAGGAGCGACCGCGGGCTGCAATTGGGATTACGGTAATTACGGTGGGAAAATAATATGGATTTCTCACTACAATTATTTCATCTTTTCCCATCATGCATTCCCAAGGTATTTAATCACCCTTTCCTCTCAACCAAAATAGAGAAACAAAAACAGAGGCGCGCAATCTCTCGGCTGATTCATTCCCGATGGCATTCGAAGGAGAACGCGCATTTTCTCCCCCTAAATATTCTCCTCACGCAGAAACCACTGTGACAACACTACATCTCTGGATCTCAGGCAATCAGGAAAGTACAGGACTGCACCACAGGCATTCCGATTCATATCTCAATTGGGAAAGTACACGACGCCATGGCGCACGCTCGCTCACCATATCCCATTCCGAGTGTTCACTGATCACATTCACATCCGATTGGAGCGATTGCAGGGAGACTCGCGGCTCCGGTCTGGTTGGATTAGGGGATTTAGAATAGAAATTTAAAATGTAAACAGCGTCACAATCATTAGCAACAAGTGACCTCATGTGGCATCTATTCCATTCCTGAAGCACAATACCTACGGGTGCCGATCACATATCTTATGCGATTAATAAATCACTAATCCCCTCTCTCACGTTCCACCTCAGTGTACTGCACGTGTGCCTTCTCAGCATTTGCTTCTTCCTTCGTTCTTCGAGTAGCCTGAGAGTGATTGGGAGTCTCGAATGGAATCTCAGAGAGTACGGTACTTGGCAGTCTCCTCTGCAGTCGTCAGAATGGCCGCAGCTGATGGATTGTACGCGTCGACGGCCTTGCGGATGCCGGAAGTGAACAACATGCTGCACGTGCTGCAAGGGCTGCAGGGAAGGGAAGAGGGAGCTGTCGGAGGAGCTGCTAGGAACGAATTCCCTCTATTACAAGACACGCGACAATCAAGCGAAACGTTCGAGAAACGGGGGTTATGAATAAGGAAGGAGATGAAGTATCAGTAATTCTCCAGACAGGGGGTGAGCTACTGCGAATGAGCTATCTTCCTTCGCTTAAGTATCCAATTTGGGTGGTGAGGGGAGAGGGGAGGGGGGGGGGAGAGGGGATGGGGTAGGAAGAGAAGGAGGAGGAAAGGACTTCCATTCCTTCTGCTTCCACCTCCTTCCCACTCACTTTCTCTTTATCTTTCTTCGAGAATGACACTGAGAGGCGGGTCTGGATTCCTGAGAATGGAGTGGATGAGGGAGGGAGGGGCTGGGATTGGATGGGATGGGGACTGATCGGATGGGCCTCATTCGATTACCTACGTACACAGAAGAGGTTCCTGTGGTTCGAGAGACGAATCCGTTGGGAATGAAGACAACGATTCTGAGAAGAAGATGAGAAGAAGAAAAGGAGGGGAGATGAGGTGCAGTCTTTCTTTTCCGATGCTGAGTGCATCTTTCAAATTGCATTGTGACGACGACTAATCCGAGTACGGTAGGAAACTGGAGGAGTTCCTCGTTTTAACCCACTAATTTGCAGACAACTAGAGTCTAGGGATCACTGAACCCTCTGGAATACAGGAGACAGCGAGTGAAAACAACTTCTGCAGAATGGAAAAACTAGTCGAGCAAATCAGTTCGCGAAAAGCTCTGAGTGGTTTCCTTCCTCGGCCGGCACCCCATCAATTTTGAAACACTTTTGCGAACGCTGCTTCACAATTGATCGGCCTCTAGGGACAAGCCTGCCAGTCACACGACGCTCGTTCCTACCACCCTCGCTTCATCTCGAGCTTTTTTCCCGATGACAAATGGGCGTCTTGTGATATCGCCGCTTCAACAACTCGGCTTATGGAACGCACAACAAATCGCCTATTTCTATGCTCGTTTCCCTATTTTTCCCCGACTATAAAAATATCCACGCTTAGGCAAATGACGAGTGTGACTCACCGGACCAGAGTACGGTATCACGTAAGTGGCAGGGAAGAGGCCGATCTTGCCACGAGCATTCTTGCCCTCCACCCAGCCTCCCTCCACATTCTGCAATAGAATACTCTCAATTAGTAATACTTCACTCACTCTTCGTCACTTCAGCCAGATATTCGAAATAAAACCAGTCATCGATAATCACTCACATCCTGGAGTACGGTAAGTATCTCTCCGGCGGTCAGATTGAGCTCGGAGGTTCCCGGCTGAGCCTCGAAATCGAATTCGGCCTGCACCTGGCGAGGCATTCCTGGCATTTGAACAGATTATTTAGGAATCATTTAAAAGTACAGAGCGCCGTGGGAGAACCTCGCGTATGATTCAGAGAGGGCATTGATAAGGAAGGCTGTGATACGATAGTGAGGGAATGACTCTTCCCCATTGGGAGAAGTGCCCAATGAACGGACCATTCGAGAGACGAAATGGCAGAAAGAAAGAGAAGGGAAAGAGTAGTACCATTCTAATCAATTGCGTGTAACGTAAACCATGCTGGCAGTCGACTGTCAGCAAGGGAGAATTCAGTAGGGAAAGAGATTGAATCAATCGATGCATGTGCAAATGACAAGAAGAAGCAAGGGAATGCACAGAGGGAAGGGAACACAAGGTGCAAAGAAGGGTGAATGGAGAGGGGAGGAGAGATAAGGGGAAAGGAGGGGACAGAGAAAGGAAGGGATGAACACTGACTGACCGAATCGGAATGTAAACAATCAGCTGGAGACTATCGATCGAAATGGAGATCGGTCACTTGATCAACCTTGTAAGAGGATGATAAGGTTGTGTACACACATGTGAATGGCAAAGGTAAAAGGCGGATTAGAGATCCAGGGAAGATTAGTGAATCGAGGAGGTCAAGCACGCTAAAATGGGGGAAGGAATGGGAAAAGCCGTAACTAGGTGAAGTGGGAGAGAAAACGAAAGCAAACAGAAGCTTTCCAGGCTGAGAAACAGCACAAAGTATGACGAAAATGCGTGTAAAGACGAGAGAGGATGAGGATGATTTATCTAGAGCTACAGAAGCGAATTCAAACGGTTTCCAGAAAGAAAGAGTGTCGAAAGAGGGAGAGAGTAGCGAATCAGGTGGGGAAAGGACGGAATGAGACAGCAATGACTCATTCCATACCAAAGAAGGATGATAAATGAAGGACAATCGAGAGGCATGACCGGCTTTAGGAGACTTTCGTCTTACGAGTCGTACCAATACCATTAAAGGCGATAACGATACTGCTGATAACAAGGGATCACGATCAACAACAAGTCTAGGGAAGGGTAAGAACCGATGAAGCCCCGAGGAACGTGCAACTTTCTCACACAAAAAAGTAGTAACCTGGCTACCGTAAATGAGAGTTGAAATCATGGCCGATCACAAAGTAGTTTTAATTATTGAAATATTTAATATCACGCTTGAAAATGTCATTCATATAGAAACATGTATTTGAAAAAAATACAAATACAACGCATTTCAAAGTTTTGAAATTTTTCTCCGAAAATTTGAATGAAAAATGTATTGTGACCCGAAAAGTGCTCCAACTCAAACCTATTACGGTCTGGCAAATTGCCAATTTCTCTTTTTCTCTGAATCTCCTTGTTTACCGTGCTCTCTCGCTATTCAATTATTCTCTTATTTACTTTCTTGCCGCTATTGCGTGCTAGTCTCTTTCGGCTTCTAAAATTTTGTCGCCTCTTATGTGAACGCGGGATGTGTACCCCTTTCTGGAACTTTGATTATCCGTTTTTTTTGTTAATCTTTCCAAAAGTCAATGCCATATTTATCTTGTATCTCAATGTATATCTAGATAGATATCTTTCCTTCCTCCTCTCAATGTTGCATCATCTTGTCCATCAATCTCAATCTTGAATTATGTACCAGATGGTCGCGCAACTCTGTGGTATCCGATAGAGAGAGAATGGACGAGAGAGAGAGAGTGGGTCTTCCTCCTTAAAGGGGGCTAGAGGGAGTGGGGGGTTGCCTCTGACACCAGCCTAGTCGAGAGAAAAGGGGGAATCAATAGAGATAGCCCGCTCGCCCTCCCTTCTTGGCTGGCAACAGCTGTTCCCCTGCTTCACCTTTCCCTTTTTCGTCCCCTTCCGTCCTCTTTCCTCGCCTTTCCTTCATTTCTGCTCGTTAAGCATCGATTTTGCAGTTAATCGAAGCGTGTATAGCCTCAGGGCGAGTCATTTTATGGCATCGGGAGAGCGGAGTAACGACTCGGACCGTCCGTAACCCAGGTAACCCCTTCACTTGTTCGAACACCGCTCGCTCTTTCCATCTCCCTCCATTGCTATGCGCTTTTCTATCTCACTCTATCGTGCTTCTTTCCTCATGTTTCCTCTTATCACACTACACATTCTCTATCACTGCCCCCACTTTTCTCTTTCCCTTGGGGGCGTCGTTAGAATCTGCGTCCTTTCCGCTTCCATTTTCCCAGAAGTAGCTCAAATTCGTTACGTGTTAGCTCAAACTAATGGAGGAAAAGCAGCTTGTGAAATAGGGTTGAATGGGTGCCCTTTCGTTGACGAATTCTTTTCTCGTCTTCTGTGTTTTCGCTCTTTCGCCCAGCAAGAGACTACTGCTATTATGTGCCTGTCCCTCCCTCTGTCCAACTGAGTAGCCATTCTTATCTATCTCGTAGTAGTAGTAGTCTCTAATCCCTCTTCATTCTTTCTCTTATCTATTTTACGCGTGAAACAGCAATGTGTGGGCAGGTGTTTTATACGTGTAGTGAACTAGAGGAATTGTTGACGTCATTCAGTGGTCAATCACTGAGCTGACATCGTTTCTTCTTGGTCTCTGTCTTTGTTATATTGTTACAATTAGATATACTGACTATTCTTGCGCTGCTAGTTATGTATGCATTTCCTTTCTGGGAATGCGGATGAACCAATAATCCTCATGTCAGTTCCCGGTTGATTTATGTTTCCCTCTTGCTATATGATTCATCTCGATGGTTTCTAAGAGGGAGGCGTCTCCATGGATGCACGAAAGAGGGAGAAACGATGCAAAAAAGTAGTGTATTCGTATGGGAGAGACTCTCGCTAACGTCAATTCAATTGATTTCTCTTCGTACCCACTCAGATATTACTGCGAAATGGGGGCTATTAGTGGCGGAAATGGGATTGTTTGTCGATATCGCGGTTAGCATTTATATTTAGAGCCCATAATTAGTGATATTTACTGTCTGAGATAATAAGGTGATTCTCATTATATCCGTCCATTATTAGACGTTCGTTTGGTCTTCATTGATTCTTCGTCTCAAGTGGTTGAATATTTTGCCCCCGCAATGCAGAAAACTCGAGAGAGTCTGATTCTAATTGGCACTTGTAACACATCTGCAGTTGCTCATTGAAAGGGGGTTTCCCCGCTTCTCTCTAGCCTCTAAGGTGTTTTCGAGTCTAAATGTTTTAAGATGTGTTTATTTTCAGAAATATCAAATGGAGGCATCGGGTGCGTCCTCCAATGGGAGCAGTCTCATGAGGGCATCCAGGAATGATGAGACTGTCAAGGTGTCATCTTTCATATATGCCAATAGAAAGTGTAGAATTATTGGTTTCTTATCTCAAACTTGCACTTTACGAAAATGATGAAACACAAATGAACTTTCTGAGAAAACTCGAATTGTTCAGGTGATCGTTCGCTGTCGACCACTGTCGCAGCAAGAGATCGGCCAGGGACATGACAGGTACAGTAGATGAGGGGGTTGTGTTACGGTTAAGGTATCGACATATTTCTGGAACTACGATAGGGTTACTGTAGAGGCCAATTCAACTGCCAAATGAGTAGTATGCGGACGAGGATTGGTTTCTTACACTTAGTAATGCCAGAGTAGAGGCAAGGGAGAACTGATCGGTACTGACTATACAGACTATCTTCTCAATGTGACATGATTACGGTAGATCGATTTGAGGATCGTAAAGATGGCCACTGATCGAGGACTGATCGAATTGCGGAATCCGAAGGGATCGAATGATGAACCAACCAAGGACTTCACATTCGATGCCATCTATGATGAGAAGTGAGTGAATTGGAATTAGTGAATAAAGCTATAATCGAAAGGTTCACGAGATTAGAGACTTGTAGTACATGCATAGCATGAACCGTACAGGTTGATTGCGATATTTTGAATACCTGAGCTAGAGGGAGCGGTCAAAAGGTTTCACAAAGTTGGTGACTTGTAGTAGATGCATAACACGAACCGTACAGGTTGAATGGAATATTAAAAGTCGGCTGAAATTTCGGAGTGATTTCTGGTTACATCCCTGATCTACAGCAACGATTCGTTAGTGGTCCAGTAGTAGAATCGCTCCATCAGACGATTTGCAATAATTATTCTATCTATGCTCTTTCAGTTCCCGTCAAATTGATCTGTACGAAGAGACCTTCCGTGAATTGGTCGATTCCGTCCTCAATGGATTCAACGGAACTATCTTCGCCTATGGACAGACCGGAACCGGGAAATCGTATACCATGGAAGGTTGGAAACGTCGCCCTGTCGATTTTTGGACAGGAAAGGGATTAGTGTGGTGTAATGGTAAACGTCGTCGTTGCAGGTAGTGCGGAGGTGGCGGAGGAGCGAGGAGTCCTTCCCAACAGCTTCGAACACATCTTCGCCCACATCGCAGCCAGTCGAAATCAGCAATATCTCGTGCGAGCCAGCTATCTGGAGATATATCAGGTATGTGGTGTGCACGAGTGGGAAACGTCGTACTGTTTGAGATAACGAAAAAAGTGAAAGAGAATTCGTAGTGTGTGGGAAACAGCGCCCTGTCGAATATTCGACAAGAAAGGCGTATAGTGTAGCGTGTGGGAAACGTCGCCCGTTGATCTTGTTGAACTCTTCAATTTCAGGAGGAACTCCGTGATCTTCTCGTAGAGGATGCGAAGCAGAAACTCGAACTGAAGGTATACTGTAGCTTTGATGTTTCATATTGACTACGTCTTATCACAGTGCACTTTCACTGTCATTAGTGTTGTAGTTGCTATGGTTTTCAAAGGCTCATTGTGAGTATGCGTTAGCCTGTACATTCAAGTTTCAATGAGATCATAAGGTCACGAAGGGGCTGAAAGTTCGGTGACTTGATCGAACTCGGCAAATAAAACAAACAACAAATATCAGGAGCGTCCGGACACGGGCATCTACGTGCCGAATCTGAAGTCGACGGTGTGCAAGTCGATAGTGGAGATACGGAGACTCATGGCAGAGGGAAACAAGAACAGAATGACTGCGTGAGCATTTTATTCTTTTCCTTCTTCGAAAACAAGGATAAAATGACTTCATGTTGGTCTGTGTTTCATCTAGAGCATAACTTCGCTGGTAGTGTAGGGTAGTGTAGTGTAGGGTACGCTGGTAGGGGGTGTGATGTATTTGACGATAACTTTCTAAAAGTAAAAAAAAAGATACCAGGGAGGAAACGGGCGTTTTTAATTTCAACGGTTTTATAACATCTCTAATCTACAAGATTGTTGATGAGATCAACTCGCTGAGAGAAATAAGACAAATATCAGAACAGCTCAATCAGAACAATATCTTTCAGATTCAGATTTGCTAGAAAATCAAGATATCAGTTCCCTCATAAGTATTCCTTTCAGATTCACGAATATGAATGAGCGGAGTTCTCGATCGCACGCCATCTTCATCATCACCATCGAATGCAGTGAAATGGGAGCTGATGGACAGAATCATATACGGTAAGAGAGTACGGTAGATGAACTGGGTACGATAGCATTACATTTTGTTAGAAGATCTTCTTTTACTGATTTTATATTCTCGTGTGATTTCGCGTAGCGTACATGAGTTGATGAGATCATAGTGAATTGTTGTCACCGTCTTTGGTATTGAATAATCTGTATATTTGAGTGTTGGCCGTCTGAATCTGGTCGATCTGGCAGGTAGTGAGCGACAAGCGAAGACCGGAGCGACCGGAGATCGATTGAAGGAGGTGAGAAGGGTGATCTTTGAACTTTTAGATGATCTAGTCTGTCTAGATCGTATTATCGTTTCCTAGGTTCACTCGGGTTTCAGCATGAATACTAAGCTACTAATATTGTAAAGAGGTCAATTTGATCAAGTTACTCTTCGAATGAATTAATAAAAATAAATTCTGTAGTCTATGGTCAATCAGATGAGTAACTGATCTTTGATCTTTCCCTCTCATCAGGCGACAAAGATCAATCTCTCCTTGTCTGCCCTCGGGAACGTAATCTCTGCTCTTGTAGATGGAAGAAGTAGTCATATTCCATACAGAGATAGCAAGTTGACACGACTACTCCAAGGTAAGCGATTCATTGTTATTTGAGCATGGTGGATTAGTGTTTCACGGGGACTATGTCAATACATTTGGGAAAGTTCATTCAATGATTATGTGAATCATCTGAAAAAAATAATCACATTATCATAGTGGCGGGTTACCAGACGGATCAGAGTTTCACTGAAGGCACTTGATAAAATGAAATTCACTGGTCACAATCAATCTGACTATCAGTAGCTGTGAATTTGTTCGACCAGAGGCTTCAATTTCTTGCAGCATAAAAAGATTAAGTCACATTCGGGTTTTACCAATACTACGTAGATAGAAGGGAAAGAGTTTATTCAATGTGCTTGAGAGAGCCACTGCTCACAATATCCCCCTCTTTAGATTCTCTCGGTGGCAATTCGAAGACAGTGATGGTGGCGTGCATTGGACCGGCCAGCTACAACTTCGAGGAGACACTCAGTAAGTGAAGATGAGAGTGACAATTGGTACATAGATTATTCCAAGGCGTTATTAGAAAAGAGGGGTGGGAAACGGTTATGCGAATGCAGTGAAACAGCATATCTCGCGGATATTTCGGAACTTTTTTTGTGATTAATGTTTCAAGTATCTTCGATGTTTCACAGTTTTAATATTACTTCTTCGTCTTTGAGTATGGGTAATGTGAGTATGGGGAAAAGGAAGTGATTAAATTATAATATTTTGAACTCTAATGAAAAACAACATTCCTTCGTAGGTACTCTCCGGTACGCGAATCGTGCCAAGAACATCAAGAATCGACCGAAGATCAATGAAGATCCCAAGGACGCACTGTTGAGGGAGTTCCAGGTCAGATACAGTAGTAGTATTTGAAGAAGCTACGGTAGCTCTCATTGTATGGTTTGTGGCTCACTGTAGGGCTAATAAGGTATACGCGTTACGGTAATAATGTTATGAAGTTTCTAAGGTTAATATTTGTTTGCTTAAAATAGTCTTGAGTCTAGTTAGGATTATGGTAGGGAAGCAAAGTATCATCCAATCAATCTATTTCTTCAGGAGGAAATCAATCGACTGAAGGCGATGCTTGAGACGAAGAAGAAGGGAGGAGGACGACCGATGACGTCCAGTGGAAGAGGTGAGAGGAGATGATCTTTGATCTTTGATGGGATATCCGGTAGGGGACAGGGATCAATTACCTAGGTAAAAGCCATTGTTTAAGACGGGTACGTTTTTCAGTCCAATGGCGAAAAGACGGACACGTATTTAGAAAATTTCATATTTTTAGTATTTTTGTCCCTTATTATCCGAATCGGCGCACCTCACAAGGGCACATTTTATGTACAATATCAGGAAAAGCGGGTACGGTAGGTTAAAATTAACGTACTAGTTGACCCCTGGTAGGGGATAGATTTGAGCCAAGTGAAATTTGAAAACATAGCGTGTTGTGGTTTCATAGAATACTGATATGCAGAATTAGGAGTCATTTCTGATTGAACACGATTTTGTAGTATATAATGTTAATTCATTCAAATGACTCATGGCTTTGCCGCTTCAGAGAATGATGGTATCTAATCGAAGTAATTTGCCATGATTTATCGGAATTTGATACGGATTTACAATTCCTATCTTTCACAATGATCATGACCTCTATCTCTCAGCTTCATCGGCGGCCTCCTCTGGAACGGGCGATGACGATTGGGATGGAGCACAGAGGAGAATGGAAAGGGAGAGGGAAGCTATCGAGAATGATGCTAATCTTATCGAAAGTGTAAGTGGGGGTGTAGTGGCGGTACGGGAGAGAGGAATGGAGGATCATTGAGGAATGGAGCCGAGTAGGTAATTGAGAAGTTGTTGCAATCTCAAGCTCACTGGGCGAATGTTTGTGATTGGATTTTGATTTGAGGTTTTCGCTACATTCAATTGTTGCCCAATGTTTCACCGTTTCATTAATAGACCAGTTGAACAAACACCAGAATACGAGATAGGTTGACGTAACTAAATATATAATCAATATCCGATGTTTAGGAGAAGTCGCGTCTTCTCTCTTCCTTGCAATCGCGAGTGGATGCTCTCGATCAGGAGAAGAGAGCACAACAGGTAGTGGCTGAGAGATTGAAGAAGATACAGGAGAGCATGCTGGGTGGAGATGAGGTAAGAGGAGGGGGGGATGAGGGTAAGGAACTAGGGGAGTCGATACTGCATTGATTTGGTTTAGCACGAATGAGAATAGGCAACTTGCTACATTGGAAGAATTGAAAAAAAAATGAAGTATAGGCAGAGAAAAATGACTAGCGATCTCGTGCAGTGGGTTAATATCGTCGAGGTTCATCTAAGTGAAGTGTTTGTAATTCACCTTTTCTTCTAGGAAAAAACGTATAGTCGAATTTGAAAGAGCATTTGTGCTTGAGGTAAGTAAGTAACTAGGTGGCTCCGTGCTACGTGATTGTTATTAAAACAAGTTGTGCAGCTGCTTCCAATCAAATCATGACTCGTTGTAGAATACAAATCACTTTAACAATCTAGTGTGAACCCTCCAATAACACCTATCGGATTCGAGCTGCGACTGTTTATTAAGATTTAGATAAAGATTACGTTTGCAATGTAGATCTCTTCTGCGAGGGCGAAATCGAAATGTTTGCAAAGTCAAATGCAACCTAGTGAACGTTGGTTTCACGATTTTGATAAGTTGCGAGTTGAGCATTCCTTGTCGATCCATTAGCGATTTCCAGTAAAATCAAAACTAATCCACATTGCATCTGCGGGTTTATCGTCTCCAAGCGAAAATCACCTACAGTATTGGGGTTGCGCCGATTCATCGTATACGAGTCATTCACGTTGAGTTGATCGCTCGTTGGATTCTGGTTTAATACAACTATTAAAGTAAATGCCTCTCTACAGGAAGCGCTTCTCGGTCGGACGCGCGCCCAGAATGAGGAATTGGAGCAGAGAAGGAAGATGATTGCTGAGCAGAAGGTAAGGATATGGGTATGGTAGGAATGGAAGGTCACAAGAAGAGATTATGAGGAGATAAGTGAGGGAGTACTGTAGGGCGAGTAGGGGGGGGGGGGGTCGAATTCGAAGAAAAGTAGTTATGGAAGATGCGAGAGAGGTTACTGTAGCTCACATTGATTGATTTCCTTGCAGAAGCGTGAGCGTGAAATGCAGGAGCAATTGGAGCAACGAGAGGAATCGATGAATGAAATCCATTCTACGGTAAGTGTTATTGATTAGTTTATGACGTACGCTGTCAATTTGAACTTCAAATGTTTGTTGCTTTGGTCATAGTTGGTTTTGTGTTGCTGCACTCTAATTTGATGGGAGGGTAAACGGCGAATTCGATTTTGCTCATCCAATCGTGTTAAAGAAAAGATAATGTTACATTTAGCTTGAGTTAAAATGTTCGTTGGACTACAAGTTAGTTTCATGTTTCTACAATCCCATTAGATGAAATGACAGAGGGCTTTTTTCGATAATTATCAGTCGGTCGATAAAATATATCAATAAATAATTGTGTACAGGTGACGAATCTGAAGCAGGAATTGGAGGGACGTCAGCGACGGCTGAAGAAGATGTACATCAAATTGCAGAAAGTGAGCGGAGTTTCGTTTCCAACATTGGATTGATTTCTAGCCAGGGAAATTCTGGTTTCAATGTTAGGCTGTAATTGCTGATTGTGAGAAAGGGCGATTCATCCATGGAAGCTAGTTTAGAATTTGAAAACGATTGTAAATTTACGAAGGCGTGTGCTTGTTTCAACGTTTTCCTAAAGAGGGTGATAGTGAGAAAGGATGATTGAACTGTTGCAAGTACTGAAAAGTGCAAATAATAATGAGCGGTTCGTGGCTCGCAAAGAATGTTTCCCAAAAATTCCGCGATGTTGATTTCTAGCCAGGGAAGTGCCGGTTTCAACGTTAGGCCATAGTCGCCGATTGTGAGAACTGACGATTGAATCGACGAAGCTGCCAAAATTTTTCTAACGATTGTAAATTGATGAAGGAAGATTCTAGTTTCACCATTTGGCTAATGCCGCAGATTGTGAGGAAGGACGATAGAATCTTGAGAGATTTCGAAATAGAAAAATAATGTGATCATCGTGGTCTCGCAAGGATCAAAGTCTCTATTTCTCACAGGCGCGTATGGGATTGGAGGACGCTCGTATCTCCTCATCATCAGAGCGACAAGAAACGGAGAATAGTGTCACTGAGCTGACGAAGGAGCTCAAATTGAAGTGAGTATTTTGAATATTTGAATTTCCCGCCGAATTTTATCCTTAAAATAGTATCCCTGTCGATTTTTCGATAGGAGCGCCTCCGATTTGGTAGAGAAGCTTCCGTGACTTTACAATGATTTCCTTCTCTTTAATGCTCGTATCACACAGAGGTCGCGATTCGTCATTCTGATTTATCTCTTGATTCCAACCAAGAATTATCGTCGATCTGACAAAGCTTGATACTGGACAAAGTACAGTCTTGATTTGATAGTTGTCTAATTGTCTTCAGTTTCTCCCGAGATATCTCATTGCATTCCTTGATATGAATACACTTTTGCCTGTTGTCTGACCACTCTAAGTTATCTGCGCCCTCTCAATTAGTACTGCTATCTCGTCTGCGCACTTAGTAATACTTGAGACATGCTCCAGAGTACTGAAGAGGGACAACGGCGAAAGAGGAGAGAGAAAAGAAGGAGAGACGGTGAGAGAGCACTAGAAATGGAGAGAGCAGTCGGTATGCAATATGGACATTACTCGCAGGCCACGGGAAGTAATGAAACGCAGTCCCGCTACTATTCCGAGACGCACTAAAAATTGGCAAAAGACGATTAGCAGCGAGTGGTTTCGATCCACCGACCTCTGGGTTATGGGCCCAGCACGCTTCCACTGCGCCACGCTGCTGACGGTGTGTGGCATGGGGAATAGCGCTCTAGAGGGTGAGGAGGGAATGAGAGGGAACAGTGGTTTTTGAGGGTTCTTTGTTAAGGAGGGCGGATTACCCAGTGTATCTCTCAAGTGTCCATCAATGGCAAATAGACGTGTGTCTATCTCAAGTGCATGATCTCAACGAGAGATCGATGTCCAGTTATTCCTCGTTTCACGACTTCCCCTTCCTTCCTTCACTTTTTCTCTTCCTCACTTTTCCTCCGGACACACCGGCAGTTATTTTTCCGTCAAACGTCTTCATAAAAAGTGGCTGAGAGGTGACGAGAGGAAGAGATCGGAAGGGGGTTAAGAGGGGTGAAGAAGTGTGTTAGCAGTTGTGTGATATTTCTTTCTTTCTCCTCTTCCTTTCTTCCGAGACGACCCCGTGGAAGAAGGAGATGATAGGATGTAAGGCAGGCTTGTCAGAGGGGAGGAGGAGGAGGGGGAGGGGAGGCATCCCCATATTTCTTCCCCCTCCATCCTGTCTTCTTCCTCAGTGTTGTCGTTCGAGAAGGTAGGACCAGCCGCGTTTGTGTGCAGGGAAGATCGGGCAGATAAACTAGGTGGATCAGTGTTTCACGCGTGGCAAATGAGTAGCGGATATTGCTAGTGATGATTGTAGATGTGTTTCAACTGCAAACAAATTCTAAAACTCGTATATTTCCCGACTTTTTTTGTGTTTGCGAGGGAAAATTGGGATGAGCAGCTAGGTGAATCGGTGTTTCATGAGTGGTAGGTATACGGCGGGCAGTGCCAGTCATGATTGGTGGTATGGTTTGGCTGGAAAAATCGAAAACATCCTATATTTCTCGGTTTTTGTGCGTTTCATGACCGGATATCATGAATCCATAATCCATTCTCAAACCCGCTCGTCTTTCTTCATTACCTTTTTTACGGCCCTCAAGCAGCGCTTTTAACGCGGCGAGAAGTGAACGGTTTAATGGGTTGATAAGTTTCATGGGGGAGATATTTGAATGCCCCACCTCGCCATTCTGTAGCATACGGTACCTAACTCGGTCAGAGATGTGCTAATTGTAGCATCGTTTTCCTCTTCGTATTTCCCGACGACAAGGTTACAATCGGGGCGGCGGGAAAGTAGGCTAATAATCTTCTGTTCTTGCTCACTCTCCGAGAGCTATTTTCTGTGTGGCGCCGAACCAATCTTAGGTTTTTCTTGGAAGGGGAAAGGTTTGGAAAATAGAGCAACAGAAGTACGTGGAATTGTGATGAGTCCAGAGAACAAAGTGGATTCGTGTTCCAGAGGGAACTTATCCCATTCTATTTTTGTTTCTCGCTGATTACTGCCTATTTCCTTGGTTCAAAGTGAATTTAATATGCTTGGCCTCCAGAGTGTATCGTGCCTATCGATGGACAATCTCTATAGTGAGGTTAATCCGATCTGATTAGAGAGGGGAGTGGCGGCCCCGCGGGGCCTATAGGCGGAAGAGATCACTCACTGCCCTCCATTCAATCTAACCCCCCTCCCCTCCTCCCCTCTTCCACTCTCTTGTTATCACCCACTATCTCGCTCTCGATGAGTAGCCACTCTCTCCATTTCCCGTGATCTCTCCTCCCGTTCTGACAGTCTCGAACTCTCCACCCGCTCATCATCTCTAGTATCAACAAAATCTACCGCGAACCGTACGGCCGGTGAATCATGGTCGAAGTGACTAGGCGGATTCCTGATTCATGGCTGGGGTTAAAGTGGGGTAGTTCGGTATGCGCTAGTCAATTCCTGCTTCAATAGAAAATACAAACCAATAGAGTACTAACCTCTTGATAGCTTGAGAAGCTATCAAGAGGCCAAAGGATATGCTAATTGCGAGGGAGGTGAGAGGAAGGAAGAGGAGGGGAGGAGAGTAGGGTTATTCATCAAGAGTAGCAGTCTCCCTCTCACTCCCTTCTCTCCTACAAGTGAGCGGGTGCGCGAGTCTGTTCAAATAGACAATCCATTATTCCTCCCTCCCTCTACCACTCCCTCGTTCCTTGATTCATTTCCCCGTGTCGATTACACTTATCCTACCCCCCATAGATACCTGAGCGAGCTTTTCCCTGTATCTAGATGTTTAGGGGAATGTTCTAGATGCGCCGGGTTAGATAGACCGGGGAAGAAGGCGCTGCGAATAGCTCCCTCGCTATGCCTACCCCAGTGAGGTGTTATTGTACCTTCATTCTCCGAGAGAGTGAACAGGATAATGGGGTCTAGTTGCAGACAGGAAGAGTTTTATAGGCAAGGCATGTCTTGTTCTATCTAACTCTAGCTCTCACTCCAGCCCCACCCCTCACCTTTTCCATTCATACTATTTTCGGAATAGCGTGGAAAACAGTATTGATCCCTTGGAGGGTTCTTGAAGCCGCCCAAGTCGTCCCATTTGTTTTCTCCTTTTTCGTTTTTCACGAGTATTTGGTGTCACATTGTTGTACCTCCTCCTGAATGTCTTCTTCTCTTCTTCCTTCCTCCTCCTCTTCTCTCCTTCCCCGGTTGACTAATGGATCTGAGAGAATGGAGGATGGCTCTCGAATTTCACCGTTGCCAACTGATCTTCCATCCCCCCTCCTCCCCTCCCCTCTCTCTCTCGATCTTGATCCCTCCCCTCTAACCTTTGACACACTCGAATTCTCTCACGACCCTCAAGGGTTCTTCAGCCCCTTCCCATGAGCCATGAAGTGCGCAAGAGTCTGTGATTTGAGAATCGTCGCCTCACAGCTTCATTTCGTGCCGTTTTCATTAGCAGAAAAGCGTAGAATTCCGCAGTGATAAGGTTATCAAATAGGATAATCTCAGCTTGATAAGGGCCACAAAGGGGTGAATTGGCGGGGGGAAAGGAAAGGCTGTGAGTCAGAGCGGTTTCCATAGTGAAAAGACGGGGCGCTCCGTAGTTTGTTGATTCACGTGGCGCGAAGTTTGAGAGACGACTAGGTGAATAGCGGTTCCTTGCGGGATATTAGTCAGTGGATTTGGCGGCAAAGATAATCTCTTAGACCTCTCTATTTCAAGAATCTCATTTATATGCGCTTCGTTACCTGTTAGATTACATCTTCTCGAAATTTTCTCGTTGTTAACTGATCTTGCTATCTGATAGTTCTTCCGATTTTTTTCATTCTGCTCTTTTTTTCCGTTGAATCTCCCCTGCAGTTTTGTGCCATACCAGTTTCTTAATTGGTGTGTGAAGCTCACCGTCCAATCATTCGCTCATGATCAAGTCTAAATAATACTTCACCCTTCCTCATTCCGTACCTGGCCTTACCTATTTGCACCACCAGGCGTGTGCAACTGTAAATCGCCTTGTTTGTGTAGGCAATTTTACTTTAACCTTCTCCATTGCAGACTTCTCATCGTCGAGAACTTCATCCCTCTCGAGGTTCGCGAGAGAGTCGAATCGTCCGTCAGCTGGGACGACGACAATCAACTGTGGACGAGACCATCTAGTGAGTATCGGTGCTACAACCACGAAGTATGAAGTAGGAATTAGGAGATGATAGGAACAATTTATTCCTCCTCTCTCAATTTCTGGGATTTTTGTGCACTACGCAACTCTCTCTAATCAGCGCAAGCTTCATTGAGCATGGTAGTATCGTTTTCGAGAAATAAGATTTATTGGGGTAAGGACATCTCAACCTTACATGCCCCCCTTAAACTACAATTGCAGTAGCCTTGCTTGAAAAGGGGGCATGGTCAAGTTGTGCGTCCCCCCTTTAGATGGAGGCATGGGGAGAGGTTGTTGTCGTCTATCTCGCCATCTCTGTCTCATGTTTTCCCCTCCCCCCCCCCCTTGGCCTCCTCCTCCCTCTGAGAAGCATCTCGCAGTGCATGGGAATCGATGCGCTAGCGGGGAGGAGCTAGGAGGAGGAGGGAGGGAAGGGGACATCACGCAACTCCCCCCCCTCCCCCCCCTCCCCTTAATATTAGCGAGCCGTTACTATCATGATGAGAGAAGCGGCAGAGGGAAGACGCCTCTCTTTTTGGACCTATTTATGTCGGCTGTTTGCTTGTTATCTAGGAGACTGTGGCATGTATAGGGCCGTGCTGTTGCGCCAATTCACCTAGTGCCCTTTTCCATTTCATTAGAGTTTATTCATGTTGTTTCTGGAGGTTTAGCAGTTTTCTTTTTTTATAGAAGTGATCAAGTCGGCGTGCAACATTGGAACCTATAGCATTTGGTCATCTATATGCATCTATACGCGAATTCACCTAGTGCCCTTTTCAAATTACCCAGGGCGAAATGGAGGCGTATAATGGGGCGATCCGCTGATTATTTCTCTTATCTATTCCCTGCACTCTCACTCAATTCCCTCCTCCTACCCACTCATTATTATATTCGAGATGGTTATCTCATCAAGAGATTGGAAGGGGGGGGGGAACATCCGATCTGTAGTACGTTTTGCAGAGAGGACTGGCCGTATCGGCGAACTGTAGTGTTCCCGTTCCGTAGTGTTATCAGGGTGTTTGTATTTTTCTAGGAGGTGATTCCGTGCCGCGAGGTGTGTTGATAGGATGATAATGATGTTATTTTTGATAGTAAGCGATTGAGCGAGAGCGTATTAAAAAAACTTTGCCTGGCACTTTGTGGTTGTGTCGTTTCTTGGTAAAGCCGGGGGCTATCATGATTCTGATTTTGGTCTCTCGTTCCTTTCACTCGAGTTAACCTACAATGCCTTTACTTCGTAATAAATCTTCTTTTCATTGCAGCCTCAACGGCAGGCGATGATTCGGGTGTCGGATCGACAGAGGAAGTGAGATACGAATCAGTCGTCCCCGAAGAGGTCTACGAAGCGAGACCCGTGAGTTGATCTTTGATCTTTATGAATTAACTCTCACGTGACTAGTTGCTCTTGTGCTGCACGATATTTACACAGGAAGTAGACTGACCTAGATTCAATGTGAACTCATCCATCCTGAACCCACATATTTGACATTCTGATTACTAGTTCATTTTGCGCTGCAGTTTATTTTCAAAGGAACTCTGTGCGCATGGGGTTCAATGTGAACTTGACTATCGATAGAAGGAAAGGAAGTGTGTGGAACCTGGGCAGTTAATTGGAAAATGAAGGCATGTCAAGTTCGATCAGCGGTTGATGAGAGGAGAGAGAGAGAGAAGGGAGAATTGAGAGAGCAATTAGAGAAAGAGAGGTAAGCGAGAGATCAGGCAGGATGAAGAGAGTGCACATGGTGTATGGTAATTCGAGCAAGCATTGATGACCATTCAGAGCGGAATTGAATTGTAAGCGACTTTTCCATGAAAGGAGATAGCAGAATTGTATGGTCTCCCCAATCCTCTTTACGATCATCATACTACACGGCACTTTTTGTGGGTGGCACCAAAAGTGTGGTCGAAAGGGGATAGCTATTCTTTCGTTCACAATTGGAACAATCTCGCCTAGTTTTCTTTTGTTTGTTAGGTTGTACGGACTCTGATTGCCTTTCGTTTCTTCTCCTATCTCTTTGCTATGTCGTTAGGGAGCAAATTGGCGTTCTCCGCTCGCGCATTTAGAACGACCGCATTTTCTGGAGGAGTGATTCCCGTCTCGTCTTTCGCTTCCTTTTTTCTTCCCCTTTTTTCTATCCTTACGAATTGACGTCTCCTTCCTTCTCACAATGTTTGTATAGGAGCTCATCACTTTCGGAGGTGGTGCGAAGGAGGTGAATAAACAAGGGCGATATGGAAGGACCATTGCTGTTTCATCCACCTCACATTAGCACCGATTAGCAAACTTGCTCGATTTACGATTGTCTCTTCGGCAATTTTAGAAAATATAACTAATTTTTTGAAAGCATGAGCTCAAAATATATCGAGGTGCCTCCTGATTGCATTGTTTTGCTGGATAGGATCAGTGGAATGAGTCAATTCTGTGAATGAGATTGGGTCTTTGTCGCCGACTTCCGCATCCTTCTAGCGTTTTGCTCAAAGTCTTAGCTGCGATGATGTTCGTAAATATTTTTTTTGGAAAATGTGAAATCGACGTTTTCTAGGCATCATTGAGAACTATCAGTTTTTGTTGAAACTCGAATGTCCCTTGTATGCTCCCTCATCCTTCTTATTCTCCCTTCTCAAGAACAAGATCTCTCCATCAGATATACCGCACATGATTGTGATAAACAATTGAATTGTATCTCTCTTCAGATCGCTACACCGGGGGCGCGTCGTCCGATGTCTCGTGTGGAGCGTGCCCGTATAGAGCACGCTCGTGATCGTCTGACGCGTCGCGGTGCCCGTCCACCCTTCTTCGATCCCCCTCCCCATGTGGAAGCATCCATGCCCGAAGAGTTCGCCCGATTCTGCGGAGAGAATGTACTCATATTCAACACCGTAGAGCGGGCCCCGCGAAGAGTCAAAGACATCAATGAAGCCATTAGTCAGGTACGGTACTTATCGACATCGAAAAAACGGTAGATCTTTCCTGAGATTGATGAAATTAAGATATACAGTAATCCCTTGCAGGCCAAATCCTCGTCGATAGACCGTCCGATGTCATCCTCGACAGTGACTCTTGACCTCGGAGGATCGTCGTTGATGACATCATCGTCGAATCGACCACCATCGAGAAGCCATCTGAGAACACCATCGGCTGGAAGGTGAGAGATATTATTCTTGTAGGACCAAAAGGATACGACGATTATTGAATGATGCAGTAATAGCGAGGTATTGAGATAGTGGTGATACGGGAAGTCGCCGGGTTACTTTATCGTGAATTTAGCAGGCATAATGTAGTTGATTTACTGATTTGTCCAAAACGAGTGGGATATATTGATAAAAGTAGAATCCTTTTGGTATTGAATTGATTACGAAACAGGAATTCACATGATGGGGAAAAACTCAAAATCATCCGCATTGCAGATCTCGCTCAAAAAACTGCTCTGCCCGCAACGCGCTTCCCTCTGCACCCGTCCCCTCCGACAGAAGTACGGTAGGAGGACCGATCAAAGGTATTGAGAACTGATTTTATTTCCTCTTGCACTTCCACTTCATTATTTCCACAACGATTGTACACGATAAGGGCTCGTGTGTTTCATACCGTAACCTCTCTTCATTTCAGTGTCCCCTCTGGGTCTTGGCCCCGCTCGTCCCACTCCGGCCTCCGTGGTTGTCTATCCGACGGCACGTGGTCTAGTCGGCACGAACAAGAATCGTCACTACTGATCGGCCTACCGTACCCTTCCTGCCCCTCCTCCACTACCGTACTCCTACCCCCTCATCACCTCCCCCTCCCACACAACACACAACAACAACTACAACACCAGCAACAGTACCACCACTATCGATCGTCGAATCTATCGTACTCTGGGTACTCGTCTACCGTAACCCGTGATCTGCTCGGGATCCCCGTATTCACTGCCTCATCGACCCCTTCGACGTCATCGTCAGACGAGGCATCAGAAGGCATCTGTGCAGACTACGGAGGAAGCAGCAGTCAAGGCGACGAGAAGGTACGGTAGATTGTCATTTATCGATTGATGGGGGTTACGGTGGTCATGGTATGATATAAATTACTCATTAATTGCAGGAATCGATCGAAGACGAGGAAGAGGACACGATCTACGAGACGCTGAAATGGCGCGGACGCGTCACGGCCGCCGTTGGCGCGCCAGTTGACGCGACGCCGACGACGCGTCTGACGCGTACGTCCGTCCTTCCGTGGCGGGCCGCGTCGGCCCCTCGCCATCTCTCCCCCTCACCCGCACCTCCTCTACTACGACATCGATCATCTATGGCATCCGCATCACCGTTGAGCTCATCGGGAGTATTCTCAGCCTCATCGTCATCATCCAATCTATCCACACGATTCTACCTTGGCTCTGTCCCTCATTCTCGTCCTCTGATGTCCTCATCGATGACATCTTCCCCTCGTCGCACTCCCTCTCGCATACCACGACCATCAGTGGGCGCCCCTCACCTCGCCCGTCAAATGAGCGCCAGTTATGGAGGGAGAAGTGCCTCCCTCGAAGTGACGTCATCTTCAGGAGTCTTGGATGGAAGTCGCGAGTGTCTAGCAGAAGACGACGACGATGAGGAAGAAGAAGGAGGAGTCAGACGACGTCATGGTTGTCTCCTTCTTCGTGCCTCTATCCGACAGGCGTCCCTCGACGTGCTCGAAAGGGCCACACAGAAGAGGACACCCCGAGGCCCCCGAGCAGTGGACGAGAGATGCGATGCGACGCCCCGCCTCCGTTCCCTACCCCCGCCCTCCCTCACCGAGCGACGAATCCTAACCCGTCGCACACAGCAACCACCGCCCGGATACACGGCCGACGTCCCACTAGCGATGCTAGCAAGGAGCATGAGAGGTGAGCAGAATTCCCATTGCGTGAACGAGTGCGACAAATGGGAAATTGCAGAATCGTTCGTGGCACGCGTGCGCACACCATCGCCCGAGCCGCAGATGAAGAAGAGGAAGCGAAAGGATCCGAGAGCAGAGCAGCAGCTCAGTCTGTACAGGTAAGTGGAGGACTGGGAATCGCAAAGCCGGGAAATGGTGAGAACCAGAGGTTACGGAGGCTGTTTTCCAGAATGACGTCAACGACGTGCCGTGACTGCAGACACGAAGCGAGACTGGCGAGAAGAGCAGTCAGAGGAGTGGCCGGATCCCATCGGTGAGTGCGGGAGAGTAGGAGAAATTTGGCAAAAGAATTGCCACGAGCCGGGATCGAACCGGCGACCTTCCGATCTTCAGTCGGGCGCTCTCCCAACTGAGCTATCATGGCTGATGAGAGATGGCTCCAGGAACGACGCTATGTGCATGGCGCCTCCCTCACCATCAACCATCAATAACTCTCCCATTCACAGGCAAACACACACTGGTCGTGTACAGAAGCCCCTGGTGGTCGCCCGTTCCCGCTGTATCTGCGAGAGGATTACGGTGGCATCGATGCCCATCGATCGATCTACCGTATCCAAGGCTGAGTTTGCCTACTACTACAATCTGGCTGTGCTATTCGCGGCTCTGGCCTTCCTCGCTCGTTGTCTGATTACGGTAGTCGAATTAAGTTATTGATCGAGTACTGACGAGCTTACGATAGAACGATATCGTACGATTAGTGAGATTTTGCTATTGTTGTTGTGTGCTGTCCCCTCCCACCACTTGAGATTACTGTATCCGACCCAAATTCGATTCCCCTCCCCCAAGCGCGTTGCGGGCTCTCCCGTCATCCCTACTAAGATTGTGTATTTGTGTTGTTTTAGTTGCATGGATAGGTTAGTTCACTTCCTACATAGATCTCTTTCTATCAGAGTTCCATCCCAAATATTGATGAATACACCATCCCAAATCTCTATTCCCTTCCCAGTCATTTACTAAATATCGATCCCTTACTCACAATTGTTGTAAGGTTTCCGTTGACGAGACAAACGAAACGAGGTTTTACCCTAATCCAGTAGATAAAAGTTAATTATCGATTCGTTTTATTCGCAGATATTCGGCTTATTAGTTGTAAAATTGTTCGGCGCCGAGCGTCTCACCACGAAAACCACAGAGTAGAATATTGTATTCCACATCCGGTTATCGATTGTACCATTTTCACCGTTCTGTGCTGTTGTCGTTTCGATTACGCCGAGCAATAAATGAATGGTTTTACCGAGTTTCGCAACAAAGAAATGCACATGTATGGACTTGAGATCACCGAGATAAGGAGACATGTAAGGCACACAAAGAAAGATTACAGTAACCAGCAGTTGAGCATACGGTAGAATGAGATGTCGAATCGATTGATTGAGATACTATTATCGAGTTTATTGCATCTGTGCTTCAACCCGTTTTCGTTCGAGGAATCTGTGAAATAAATCAGTAATCGATAGCTAACGATAGGATCTTACCGTATCCGTAGACACATCAAAAGGAATATTGCAGAAACGAGCAGGAGAAACACGCCCACAACCATGTAAGCGATTGCCAGCGTTTTATTGCTACCGCCTGAGGAATATCAATATCGGGTACCGTAATCGAAGTTACAGTATACCTGACCACGCCTCCGCAGTGATGTAGAAGAACTTTCTACCGCGCCACGCAGCCGTCGGATAGTCTGAGAAGATACGGTAGTCCATTAATCGATACGATGATCTTACTGTAGAAGACTCTCAACGTGTAATTCCCCGCAGCAAGTCCCCCACTGTAGTTATCGACTTCCGTATCCAGCACACGATAGATCTTACGGAACCTCAAATCGATCGAAGGTGAGAGCGGAGACTCGAAAGATCAAAGATCAGCTTGCTCACTTTGGTAGTGCAGCAGCTCTCATCCACACGATCAGGTCGATATTCAAGAATCCAGTGCCGACACTCTCCCTTTCGGCCTCGTCCGCCTAAATAATGGCTAACAATTACACATAGTTTGGGCACAAGCATGTGCAACATAATTTATTCCTTTTCGTTGCATCCGTCATTTCTCATAAGACTACATCTTTGCTTCTACCATGCACATTGGTGAGCGTAAGAAGATCAAACTTTTTTTGTCATAGAGGGGCTAACGAACCGTGGTGGGAGCTCCCAGTGTACATACGTCCCTTTGCCATGAGGGAGGGCGGACTGTTCCCTGAGAAGAAAAAATAAAGAACAGAATATAGAGATGAAAGATCAAAGATCAGATCGCAAGTCGCTAACCTTGAATGCGTCACAGAGTGTCTCGTTCTCGCCGTAGTCCGGATTCTTGAATTTCTGCTTTCTGACATAATCGCTGACTATCCCTCTGAAATTGAGAGGGGTCGGAAATGGAATCAAGGATGTGCAGATTCGTAGACATGTCTTGAAAAATGAATACTCGATAGATCAAAGATCAAACCTCGCAGTGAAGGGTACTAGCGTACTGGGGGTACTGGCGTCGGGAGTCGTATGTAATGAGAAAGTGTCTGCAGTTTAGAATTGTCTATCACAATGAATAGTTTGAATGATACCATTGAAGAGTGAATCAGCGATGACTCCACACGGAGCGATTGGTTTCCTGTAACGACCGACGTACATTCCATGTTCTCAAAGGTCAAATTTCAAAGATGACAACATACTTGATGTTATCCGTAGGGTCGACCATCATCTCGAGTGGAGAACAACCGTCCGTATCGTCGAGTTTGCCGTGCCTAATAAGTTGACCTATTAAATGTAGAGTAGATGGAAATTTTGTTCGTTCAATATTGGATAACTTCGTTCCAACTCAATAACTATGTCTAGACGAACACTCACAATTGCATTTCACTCCGACTGGCCATGTACAGCCGGGAATTTTGATAGAACCCATCTAGACCGTAGTAGAATTTGACCGGATTCTGCAATGGATATTCGATATTATCTTGTTATCCATCACATCGATTACTATCGGCATCGCGGCATTTAAATATGACTAACCGTGAAATTATTCTTCAATTCGATTGGAAACACGCACACAATCTTCGCTGTAGGGACGTAGTCGCCCCTTCAATTTAGCAAATATTTTTCTTATTTAGATCTCAAATGTTTAAATAGTCAGACTCTGAATCGGTGAACTCACTTTTCCTCACTCTTTTTCGTGATCAGATCAGTGCAATTCGTGTAATCAACAGCGACTTCATAGGCTGAAATTGGATATTATCGAAACGGTTAATGGTAAGCTCCGCCCACTAATCGATAATTATCAGTGGGAAACTGACTATTGAGTGCGGATAGGTACATGAATACTCCAATGATGGAGCATGCAATGCCGAGTGTGAGAGTGAGGGGAAGAGCACATTGGGCATTGAGAACCTGAGAGGACATTGCAGATTATAAATGGATGAAGATTTTGTGGGCGTCGTATCTACATCAGAAAGGAGAACAATCAAGGATATTTACCGAAAAAGTGAATCACATGCGTTAATGATAGGGCAAAGAATACATTTATGTTTTTACCGATATTCTTTCAGAATTTCTGAAAATCGTTTTCTAATCTCAGAAATTGAGGGGATTGTGGAACTGAAATGAACTGACTGGTCGAATAGCGGGCAATCGTTGTTGTCGCCACGCTGTGTCTGCAACAATGAACGTTGTAATAAATGTAATAGTATTCTCGGCATTTGTATGATTTCGGTTATCTACTGTGATCAATAGTTAGACAGACCTTTCGGGCGATTCTTCGCTTTCCTCCTCCTTACTGGAATATGCACGGTGTTCTCCTCATCTTCTGCCATTCGTGGGCTGCAAAATAGGTAAATTCTCTGTTATTTAGGCAATGGGCGAGAAAGGAGTGAGCAAGAGCGGGTGTGAGTAAAGGATCGTTATCATTCCCTGCAGTGACTAAGAAACGAATCAATCCCCGTCTACCCTCAAGGAATTATCTAAATCATGACGATTTGTTCACAAATTCATCAGTCAAAGTGAGACCTTGAACTGGTGCAGAGTGGGAACACTTTGAGAACTGTGGGGAAGAAAGAAGGGAACGATTTCGATGAGCGAACGGAAAATGAAGTGGGGCTATAAAGAGAGAGAGAGTATGGAGATTGAAGAGAGCAACAGAGAAAGAAAGGGAGGAAATACCGCTAATTGAGACGATTTGAAGAGATCGTAGAGGAGTCAGAGACGTAGAGAGGACGAAGGATCGATGAGTATTGAGTAAGAAGAAGAAGGAAGAGGGAGAGAGAGAGAGAGGAATAGACACACAAACGTACTGTTGAAATGTGGGTAGAGAGAGAGGGGAGTGGAGGCAAACTTGTTTCAGCTTTGAAGAGCGAATAAAAGTTGGTGATTTCTGTAGTCGGACGGAACGGGCACAAAACGAGTGGAACCGTGTGATTCCCATAGTTTTCGGAAGTAAAACATCATCATCAATCAGCATTTAGTAATCAAAACTCATTGAACCATGCTGAAAATGTCGAAGCGAAATGCGAAAAATGGGGCAAAAGGCATTCCCATGCCGGGAATCGAACCCGGGCCGCCTGGGTGAAAACCAGAAATCCTAACCACTAGACCACATGGGATGGCGAGCGCTAACGCTAAGGATCTGCATACTAGTCTGCGCATTTCAAAGTAATCAAGGATATCAGACGGCCGTGGCACACCTCAATATTCAGTCAAGTACCAATGAAGATCAGTTGATACTTTTTGTTCATCACATACATCTCTTCGCGATGATAATGAATTTGTGAAATGAAGAGACACCGACGATTGGTTATTGAACCCGTCGTCATTCTTCTGTAGTCTCAAGTCTGTAGTCCGTCGAAAGGTCCTTCTACCTCCCTTCATTCGAATGAGTTCCCATTCGAATTGAACCGCGCACCTTTCGCCGTCTTATCAGTACTGCGACGAGAAAGGGATAACAATCGGAAAAGACCCCTGCCATGGTTTTACTCTCACTTTTACTCCTTCTTCCAATCGCATCATCACTAAGCAATTTCCCGATTGTTAGTACATCCTACGGCAAAGTGAGAGGATACGAATACAGGGCGAAGAATGGATTCGTTGGAGAGATATTCAAGGTGAGTCTTATCTCTGACGTAGTTCGGCACAAAAAAAGTGCTTAGATACTTGCATTGATTGTAGCTATCGCTTCAATTTTATGCCAAATTTCATGTATCCTGATAAATCTCAAACTATTTCTTCTTCAGAAAATCCCGTTCGCCTCTCCTCCAATTGGGCCAAGACGATGGAAGAAGCCAATTCCCCCAGAGAAGTGGAACTACACGGTTGATGGAACATTGTGAGGATGATTATGGGTTGAATTGAGGGATTGAAGGCACTAAAAATTGATGAAACAAATATTTTGATTACTTTTTGTTGTATTTTTCACTATGATCCGTTCTTCGTTCCTCAACGTTGTATCAACGCCTTCCTTTCAGTTTTGGTGCCGCATGTGCGCAACGTTCTTCTCTGTGGAGAGGATATGTGACAGGATTCTCCGAGGATTGTCTGAATCTGAACATCTACACTTCGAAAGAGTGCAGAGAGGTATGAATCTGGTAATTCGTTCAAGATTCTTCACAATCAGTGGATAATCTGTAGTCGTGATTGTTCAGTCTCTCTTATATTTGTCCTTCTTGTCAATGATAGTAACGTACTCTAACAAAAAAAAACAGAAACACTTTCTGTTATTGTCTGAGGGGAACGTCCACAGGCTGATCACAGACATCATAGATCACAATTCCAGTCAACCTCATCTTGCCCAGTCATTCTCTACATTCATGGAGGAGTCGCACTCTTCGATGGAACGATGATGTTTGCTGATGAAGCACTCATTACAAATTTCGCCAGTCAAGGCGAGATTGTTTTCCTTTGCGACTAACAAGAATGCAGCTAATAAGTATGACGAATTAAAAGTTAAAACTTACACTGAGTAATCATCTTGTTTTCATGATAATGAAACCAAAAAGAAAGAAGTAAGCTTCACTAATAGTCTTCACGAGTCAATCTCTCTTCCATCTAGACTGGCTTCTTACTGCTTTGGCGGCAGAGTTGTAAGCGCCTTCCTCGCTTAGACTCTCGCCATCCCATGTGGTCTAGTGGTTAGGATTTCTGGTTTTCACCCAGGCGGCCCGGGTTCGATTCCCGGCATGGGAATGCCTTTTGCCGTATTTTTATGTTTCAGAGCCGACCTAATGCTGTGGGTCAGTGGTCAATAAAAAATTTTTGCCCTGATGTCAACACTTATTTTTAGGTGTGATCATGGTAACAACGGAGTATCGATTGGGAGTGTTCGGAGTAATGGCACTGGGAGACGAGAATGTACTACCCGCCAATATTGCTATTCACGGTAAGCACTTCAATTTTCCATGGAAACATGCGGAAAGACAGATGCTTTTCGATGCCTGTGCTTCAGTAAAAACAAACGATGGATTCTCTTCAGATGTTTTGGAAGCACTTCGCTTCACTCGCAAGGAGATTCACAATTTCGGAGGAGACAAAGACCAAGTGATTCATTAAATTCGTAATTTGTAAAGTATAAATATTTAGATCTCCATAATGGGCCATTCGACAGGAGCGACGATTGTGTTGACCATGTCATTCTCTCCGGGAATCAACAAACCGGGAGGTATTCATCACCTTCAAATATTTTTGAGCTTGGATTCGATTTTTTCCATTCCAAATCACTTTTTTGCTATCTAATGTTCAAGTGTATGTAATGAATGAATTTATCAGTGTCGCATTCTGGTGTATGTTTCAGTGTATGTAATAGATGCTGATAATTAATTCTCTCAGAACCTCCTCTCTTCGCTCGTGCGATAGCCATGAGTGGATCGACGAATTATGAAGATGAGGAGAAACAAGTGAAAAGATCTCACGATGTAGCGGCCAAGTTGGGAGTGAGTTCATCAGTGTTAGGAACTATTCATATGACGTTCGTTAAGATCCCGTATGAGTGTTAAAATCGTTGCTAGAACCAAACGAAGAGTGCACGATTATTTCAGTGCGAAGGATCGGCTCAGGAAATCGTCGACTGCATGCTTCCAATTAGTACGGAGTGAGTGACAAGATAATATTTAGGAGAATTAGGATAGTGTTACATCCATTTGTAGATATCGATTGAGTCGATTACTTTTGATTTCAGAAAGATTCTGGACGTAGCCTTCAAGACGGGCGGATTGGATGTTTTCTCGAAGACGCAGTTGAATGATCTCACAATGGCGGGAGAATTGATGCCCATTGAAAATGTGAAGGAGCTCCGAGAAAAGCAAAAGGTTTGTTTATTTATTAGGGTTTCGGTTAACATAATTCCGTATAAGGTGACCAAACTGATGCTCGGCACGACGTTGTATGAGATGGAAATGAAACCATTCAATACTTCGTCGACTGTGAATAACGAGGTATCACTGCAATTATGCTACATAATAATCAGTTACTTGTTTGTGATTTTCAACAATTGGTTTGATTTTTTTAAATGAGCGAAACTCTAAGATCTCAAATACCGAGCATCTTTTCGGATTGCGAGGTGAATATACAGACATTTGCTAGATCTAGTAATGTAACTATAAAGAACGAAATTGAACTTTACAAAGTCTAGGTTCGATCGAGAATCACCCAACGCCCGAAAAGAAATCAGGTTTGCCCTGTAGATAGTCTGGTAGGCCATTTTCGCAAGTGTAGTCAAGCTGATAGATCCTAGATCCTAGAAGGATAGATAGTATCTAGATAGATGTTCCATGCATCGCAACGGATATATTTTAATCTGTTGAAGGTGAACTTGATTCTGGGAGTGAAGAACGAAGAAGAATGCACGCAGAAATACTTCGCAGATAAGAAATCTGGAAAGTTCGGTGAGTTCCAAAATGTTCCTGTTTTTTTAAGACTTGATAGCGAAAACAAAGAGTGCAATGAACATGTAATAATTGTATTTCAGTATCGCAGTACAGTGGACAGTCACAGGCCTTCTTTGTTACAAAATGGTTATTCTCTGAAGCACAGACAAAAGCTGGTGGAGAAGTTTGTTCATCTTTACATTTTTCATATGGGAAAAATCACTTCCTTTTCAAATTTGCGACAGCGGGGCTTGAATTATCAACCAATCCATATTTTATTTGTCAGGTTTACCTCTATCAGTATGACTATCCCGCCCATGCAATTCATACGGATGACGTTTCGTATGTTATGGGCTTCCACGATCATGCAAAGGTTAGCATCTATCCTTACCTAGAGATCAAAGATCACTCAGGATGTCAACGAGGAATGGCTCAGTCGAACCTATCCAATTTACTTCGCCAATTTTGCCAAAGGACTCCCTCCAGCACCAGGTTATTCCTTGTTTTCTGCTTTCGCAGAGCAATATAAGTAGAAGAGATTCAGACTGGACTCCAGTGGTTCCCGAGTTGATGAATTACTATTCCGTCAATAAGAGCTTTACGGATGGCGTTTCTCCTGAAATGAAGACTGGTTCGTTCGAAATTCAATTAAATGGAGCTCGAAATCTGGAACTTTTCAGGATACCACCGTGATATTATCGATTATTACAAAGGAATTGTACAATATGATGACAATCTGAGCAAGATCAAGAAGAAGGTTCGAAATTTAAATTCAGCGCAAATAAAAAAGTATGGTTTTTCAGTTGCTAAACGCACCCGTTCAATACAAGGAACTAATCGTTCTCACAACGGAACGAGTGAATATTCGAGATATTCTCTTCTACTCGATAATACTGGGAGTTCTTCTATTCCTCGTGTTCAAATCCTATCAATGTTGGCGGGAGAGACAACGGAGTGCAGAAGAAAGTCCATTGCTCATTGATCGATTGAACAATAACGAATAAAGTTGATAGTTTTCGAAGATTGAAGGAAGGAGCACATACGTTTCAATGTATTACTCAATATTAGACTCCATTTCATTTTGCAATAATCTTCGTCAGTATTCTGCCACGCATTGTTATAGAAGAGCAATGACAAATTTTTACATAATCCTTTCAGTTGTGGCACTTGCAGTTATTTTTCGCCTTCCGCATTCCGATTCTCCTGAAAATTCCCATTCAAAGAGGTCTACAATGAGTGTTTTCTAGATATTTGCCGTTTCCAATCTCTCATCGGAGCGTGCGTAAACCCGCTCTTGTCACCTACTCTCAAGATCCCTTTCTCACTCCCTTTGAACGGAGTGTCAATTGATCAACAAGGAGGCAACACACCCACCATTTTACACTGAATGAGTGAACCAATCGAGTGGCCGAGAGTTTCCTTCCTCTTGCAAAAAATCATTGAAACATTTGACCAGTTGCTTCTTGTACTGTCCATCTTTCAATCAAAACCAGACTTTCTATGAAACTGTCGATTCTAAAACATTCCATTCGCGTCGCGTGAACCCAAACACTCTTTTATTTGCTCAGTGTTCGCTCGTTTTGCCAATGTTTTCCCGTTTGTCCCGTTCCACTTTGAGACTGTATTCAAGATCACCCCTAAGGTCGGATCGAAAGAGAATTAGTCACGGCCTAATCGGTTTCCACTCCACTTTAGCGAACAGCACCGTCGTATTGATCTCAATCACTTATTCTTATCTCCCTTTCATATCTCCTCCCTTTCTCCTTTCTATCTATGAACAGTTTCAGTGGCTATTTCCTTCGTTTTCTGCGCTTTTTTCAATACTGAAACATTTTACGACTCATTCAGTGCAACCGAGCTCTCTTCAATCGAAATTGTCTCTCATTTCTCATCGCGCGAGAGACAATTTCGATTTATGAGACACGCTTCTCCTCAGCGAAATGACACTAACCGTGCAAATCGGCCAGGAGACGGAGTATAAAGTCTGCGATTCGTCAGCTCGTTTTCACCTTTTGACTTCGGTTTCTGTCTGATCTCACACTTCAGAAAATCCTTGTTTTTTCACGTCTTCTGACTTGCGAGTCAATCCTAGAAGTGGGAACATGTGGTGTGACTCAGCTCCAGTTTATAAACAGCCAATTGGTTGGGGGTAGTTTACACTTGCTTACTTCTCTTTAACGTGGTCAGTCAATAGTTTCCTTCTGATGAAAGCATCGATAGGGTTATCTGTGTAATGATCCCGACGGGGTTTTGTCCACTTTTCTTATCAAAGACCTCGGGTATTAGAGGGGGGGGGGGAGTTTCTTCCTTCCGTTGTAGTCTTTCTTTCCCCATCGCCCGCTCCATCTGTTTTCACAGAGACGACATTTTCGCAATTCGTTATACTTCTTGTCATAATGTGATTGCTTTTCTGCATGAGTCATCGAAAGTATTAAAGGGAGGAGAAAGAGATGGTTCGTGTTCTTATCGTCGTCGCTCTCGTCGGTTGTGCAATGGGAGCAGTGATGCAGTACCCCGTCAAGGTACTTTTTCAGCGTATTCTGAGGCTCATTATTCTTCAAAACACATGCTTTTAGTACTGTTTGATTGGTAATTCTCGATAATTCAAATCATTTTCAGTTGGGCGAGAAGCTTGAGCTTTCGCTCGGCACGAACATTCGAGTGTGGGAGAGAAATGTGAATGGACAGGACCAGACAATGAGGTGAGGTTTTTTTATTACAAAGTGATTGAAACAGACGTTCTTGGCTTTCTCGCAACATTCTTGCTAACATTAAGCTGCATACAAACGTGCAAAAAAACAGACAGTGATAGTCGAATGTCTGTTTGCGGGTAAGGTCACTGCTAATCCTGTATTTGATTGTTAATTCTTCCTTCTCAGACACTGCGGTCCCACGGAGAAGAATATCGCTTGCGGCAAGTGGGTTGATAAGGTAATCAATAGTGTATTCAGAGTCTTGATCATTTACTTACCTGTATGTTTTCTCTGCGTTTCTTTGCAGATGAAGTGTGATCAGATTGAGATATTGAAGATATAATTTTAATGGGTTCTTCAGAACGGCAGCCCCGTGGCTTCTGGAGCCATCGTCAACGCCGACGGAACACTCGTGATTGCTAAGGTACGGATTATTTTGACTCTAAATAGATAGTTCGTCAAGATGCCAGAGACGAGCAAATCACATTATCTAGTGCAAAAGCCAAATCAAAGGGGGGAGAGCAAACATCTATGAAGAGTTCTGCCAGTATGAAGAGTGTCTTTAAATAATGTTTCTGCAGGTGACAAAGGGAGACGCGGGATCGTACTCTTCTCCTGATGAGCTCGTTAGAGTTACCAAGGTGAGATATTCAATTCTTGAATATTAGCTGAATCTACAAATCTTATTCACGTTTTTTTCACATTCTAAACGGGAAGTCGTTGATCAATCTGAAAAGCTTTTTTTATCTTCCAGACTGAGGACGGTGGATTCTCCGGTGTCGCTCGTTCGCAGATCAATGTTATTGTCGAGTAAATCGAGAATTTTATATTCCATGCCTGTAAATTATGCGATCCGCTAGTCTACGATTTATACACCAATTGACTGAAACTTGCCTGATCATATGATAAACGATGATTCGCTTTTCATAAAATTTTGTTGCCTTGATACGAAATATGTTTACATTTCCCAATTTTGTACTGAAAAAGAGATGGCAAGCCAACTATCAACAGAAAAAAAGAAGTTATTTGAGCAAGTCTTCTCATTTGCATAGTGAACGTGAATGAAATTCAATAATTTAATTATTCTTGATTCTTCCCCACCTCCATCCATCCAATTCTCCCCTCACTTCCCTCTCTTTATTCCATCTCGGACGGTCGATGGTCCTCTCGACCCTCTTCTCCTTCTTTTTTTCTCTTTCGCAATCGTCGAACGAAGCGAAGCTACGATGAGGTACGGTATCTCTTGATTACGATTTTCTGAACGATTGACGATCAATCTCGTCAAAAAAATTCAAATTTATAGATACCTTCTCTTCACATTCTTTCTTTATCTGTTTTAATTCTTGATGAAGTAAATCAGCTTCTTTCTTCAATTTTTCGTTTTCTCTTTTGTGAAAAAGTGAAAATAGACCCCCAGTGAAAATAGAATCAGAGCACAACAGGAAAAAAAGCCGAGAATTTAGAGAAAGAAGCTAATATACACAAGCAAGAGATAGAACAGATGAAGAATATGAAGATAAGGTATAATTTGTTGAAGAATCAAAGGCTAAAATATATAAAAATTCAAACAGGAATATTTCAGCTCGGAATCTGACCAAAACAAAAGAGAAAACGAAAAATTGAAGAAAGAAGCTGATTTACTTCATCAAGAATTAAAACAGATAAAGAAAGAATGTGAAGAGAAGGTATCTATAAATTTGAATTTTTTTGACGAGATTGATCGTCAATCGTTCAAATACCTTCTTTTGATAAGTACTGTAAATACATTGATGAATTCTCAGGGTTGTCCAAAATGTGATGCTGTTAAAAGTGAAAGGAAGATGTCGGGCCCTTCTCCATCACTATTCAATGAGTAATCATCATGCCATGTCAGACCCCAATTGCCCACTCCTTCCTTCGACGTTGACAATACATTCTTCGACATTTGTGGTAATTGTTTTTACGCTGATTCTAACGAACGAGAAATGAAATGAACGAGAGTAACTAAACGTGAATAACGAAGAAGAGACAAAGAGAAGAAGAGAAGGAGAGCAGACAGATGAACGGAAGAACGGAAGAACGGGAGAAACGAAGAGGTAATTATAGTACATGGACTACAGCGGGTAACCGGGAAATGCTACAAGTAATGAAAGACAGAGATCGGGGAGATTGTGGGTTAATAGAGGGCTTAGGGGAGGGGAAGAGATCCTCCTGCGTCTCCACTGTATCAGAGAGATATGGGGCTCCAGCCATCGATCTCCATCTACCTCTTCTTTGTACTTGATCGACGGGGGCTCCTCTTCTAATCGACTCCATCGCACCTCCTCCTCTCAATTGATGCGGCGTGAACTTCGTGATGCCCCTGTAAAAAGGATGGGTTCTCTGTTTCTACAGTCTGACTCTCTTTCTCCCTTCTAGTTGTGGGTCAGGGAGAGGGTTTGGGCATATGGGGGAGGAAGGATGAGTCGGGGTGGGTGGGTGGGATCTACCCCAGAAAAAGCCTAGAATGACGAAAATATCGAATGAACCGGAAAGGTGGTGCGCCGATACTCAGGGCGACTTTTCCCATTTCACAGAAAGGCGCGAATTCGAATATTTTGTGTGGCACACGCCGATACCGTACTCGGCAAACTACGATTATCACTGCTCTCGTTATCACTCGATACGTGATAACCTAAGTTTGCACTCGTACTGTATCGGCTTTATCGCTGGCTAAGGGATAGAATCAGATAAAGTTGAAGTCCAAGAGTAGGAGGATAAAAGGGGAATCTAAATAGGCTCGGGAGAATGGGCCCTCAGTACATGAACTAGGGGTGATAATATGGTTTCCCTCCGGAAACATAATGTAATCCTTCAGGAAGGGGGGGGGGGTGGAGCTTGGGGGAAAGAGGGAGGGGAACACGGGATGGGAGGTCCAATATGGAAGGCCAAGAATTCCCTTGGCTCTCGTACCCCTCATTCAAGCAAGGGTCTGTGAGAGAAGGGAAGGAGGGGGAACGCACCAGAGTAGAGATCGATCTCTCCACAACGAAGGATCTCCGAAGGCGTTGACTGCGAAGGCGCCTCTCGATGGGACCCTTCCCATTCCTTCTCGAACGTGCGCACAGCAAACTCGACTGCTCTCACTTCTCTCAGTGTACTCGATTCTTCTCTCTCCGAAAAGGACAGGTTCCTGGAGGTATTCAGCGTTCCTCTCCGGGCGTCTCTTACTACCACTCCTAACCCAATAGCCGATGCATCTGTCTCTACTCGAACATCAAAATGCCATGGTTTTTCAATAAAGGATCTGGTCGCTCGATGTGCCAGGTCCCGTATCCAACGGTTAAAGAAGGAGGGGCACGACCATTTGTGTCATATAGACTGGCAGTACAGGGCACTAGGGGATGCCCACCCGATCAGAGATTGCTTTATCCGAAGTGCTACAAACGTCATTGAAGCCAGCTATGAAGTATCAAAGTTTGGGCTAGGGGGCAGGCAATTTGGATACTGTACCCTGATATTGATTGAATGTTTGCGATTATCGAAAAAGTAGCAAACAGCAATAGAATAGCATTGGTCGGGAACCGAACCAACAACTGCGCGCTTTCAAGTCGGCAACTTTACCATTACTCCACGAGGGGTGATGAGTGCTTGCTACTCGTGAGAGTATGTATACCGTGAAAACTAGCGTTTCGCTGATACATACGGGTTTCTCTCAACAAGCTCGTCAAATTTACAAGATATTTCGTGATGCAAAGCATGCAGACATGATTTGTTCGTCTACAGTAATCTACGATAATATATATATTCATTCCCATCTATTCACGACGAAATCTATTCACATCTATTCATCTATTCACATCTATTCACGAATCACGTCGTTTTGAAATCATTCGACTAATTGGATTCAAAAATTCAAAACTACTGTTTTATTTTCTAACAGTCAACCGTCTTGCTACCGTAGTCTATGGGGATACTTATTCATGAAATGATATGTTGATGCACATTTGATAGATTACGATAAGAAATTTATCTTACAAAACAAAAGTAACAAAATAAATGAGTGGCTGGGCAGCCTTCTCCTCGGCCACGAGGGGGGCTCTCTTCTCTTCAGTGGTCTGGAAGCGTCAGTGGCCGAACTTGGACGATGTGTCGATGAACTTGAGGGTGATCTTCTCGAAGGCTACACGCCAATAAAAGCGACCTGGAAGAATATTTATTAGAAATGCCATAATGTAATGAACCACAGTGAACTGCTAAATATGCTCAGAACCGGGTATGGATTATCAGCAAAGACCATTATGTACACTACTTTATTTTTCCAAGAATCACAGCTATTCGCCCAAAATAAAACATAATACATTGCTCACCTTGCAGAGACCCTTGCGGGTCTTGCGAGGAAGCTTCTTGGTGTGCCATCTGGAAGTCACACCCTTGAATCCCTTTCCGCGGGTAACACCGATGGTGTCGACCATCTCGTCCTGGGCGAAGACCTGGTCGATGAGGACCTGCAAGTAATGCAAATTAATTTAATCATAATGATAAAACATCTATAATGCCGTAATTAGAGTGTCGAAAGAACAGTTTGACGACTACCGACTACTCAAAGTATGTCAAAACTGGCTGGGAAGAATAATAACTGAGAAGAAGGGCAAATGAATGAGTTATCAAATTTTATATAAATATTTCTGGAGGTAAAACAAACCTGCTTCTCCAGACGCTCCTTAGCCCGCTCGACCTTGTCGGCGATGGACCCTCCGTTGAGCTGGACCTCCATAATGTGGGCCTTCTTGTTGCGGTGCTTGAGAAGCTTCTGCTGAAATTTGAATAAAAATATTAAATGAAAGTTTGAGTTTATGCCACATATTGTATTTCTTTGGTTCAGAAAGAAGGCAGCGGTGAAGTGGATGCTATTAATCAATAAAATCGGACAGAATCATCACCGAATAATGTCAGCACACTACATTTGCCTTGCCAGCACTTCTATAAAATAGGGGGGGGGGCAGGGATACAAAGGGCAGACTAAGCACTATGAATCGAGTCTAACCATGCTAATTACTAATGCTAATGTCTATGCTGAATCATAGTGGTGTTGGATTGGCTGTGTCTCTTCTCTCCGCAAAATTATAATTTTGTAATAGGGTCGTACTTTTGGGCATTTCTATAGAACTTCTCAGTGTTTACGGGCACTAAAATGTTCATAAAAGCCCTTATTGATTGTGAATGATTGTGAACCGGGCTATTTGAGTAGGAAAATAACTTGTTGAGCTACACAAGGAAAGAAACGTATGCATCAGCCCGATATAGAAGGTTTAGGATTTCTATACCTGGCCCCCTGTTCTATAGAAGTGCCGGTCAGGCAAATCTCACAGAAGCAGGAATGGGACCGAGCATGGCGTAACTATCCTAACCGGCACTTCTTTATTTAGTGCTCAAAAGTAGAGAGCTATTTTATTCCTTGCTCATTCGATAACTCGCTAATTTCTCACTACCCACAAGTAAAAGCGAGGCGTTTGGGCACTGAAGTAAAGGAATGCCGCTAAATCTAAATATAAGACGTACCAGTTCTTGATCATGCGTCTGCGGAAGTCCTCAGACAGCTGCTCAGCGAATACGGTCTTGAAGGGGCGGGGTCCATTGGGGGTATCGATGTATCCGACGATTCCCGAGATGACCATGGGAGGGGTCTCGAGGATGGTGACGGCCTCGACGACCTCCTTCTTGTTGACCTTCGATCCGGGCTTGTCGGCCTATAAAACAAGTATTCATTGCATTATAACAACATGGAACACAAGTTTTTTTCGGCTCAGAGGGAAGGCAGTAGTACACTTGGTGTTGTTATTCAACAACTCGACTGTCATTTACTTTATTCAACCTAAATTTATATTTTTATACTCATGCAAGATTCCACGACCTTTTTAAATAATTAATAACAACAATTACCTTGGTCTAGTTCGGCCGCAGGCAGTATTGCCACATGCGGACACGCTGGAGGTCACGGTGACCTTAATCAGATGAATTCAGTTGTTGAAACCAATAAAATCGAGTAAATATGAAGAAAAGAATCACGCGAAAATGGTGGGCAAGGAAATTGCAATGGGGAGCTAGTGACAACGGATCGGGAGGTCGAACACAAACGCGTTTTGTTGCGCGTTCGGGCGTAAAATATCATAGACTGACATTAATGCAGTAAGAACACCAATTATTAACTATAAATAGACTAGGATACCACAACGGGAATGAAAAAACAAATCGAATAAGGTGTACAAACAGGGCTCGTCTAAACTTCGTCCATTATATTACGATTTTAAGCTTCAACCATGTTCAAAACTTATAATATGGAGTGCTCAGCCTGTCCTAATGCATCCTAACATAAATCGAAACTAGAAATAGCGAGCAAAACGACGCAAAAAATCAATTAAAAAACAAAGGAGCCGCAGCGGCGAAAATCCGCAGTTATCGTACCTGCGAAAAAATTGAAAAACTATCGAAAACTGAAAAAGTACAGAACCCGCGTTATAAACGCAAGCCAATCGCGGTGGGATATTTCTTTGGTTGGTCGTGCCCCTCCTTCTTTAACCTCACCTCTCTCGGAAGGGGACAGGGGGATGGGCGTGGATGGGGAGAGGGACGACTTCTGCTGGACCGCCACCGTGTGGAGAAGGGCACGAGAAAGAAGGGAGGCACGGTCACCTAGAACGAGGGAAGCTGACATAATACAACCAATTGCACGATTCCGGTCACCGACCGTGGGGGATTCCACCTCTCTAAGGTGTTGCACGATTCCGGTCACCGACCGTGGGGGATTCCACCTCTCGAAGGTGTTGTAGCCTCTCTAAGGCACTGTCTATTCTGTCTCTGGACAAACTCACTATTCCCTCACTGAGGTCAATCTCATAACCTAGCCATGCTCCTCTCTGTGACGGTTTCCAGTTACATTTTTCTCTGCCGTGGATACTCCCGCCCTCTCCAAATCACTTCTCACTACTCTCACTGCCCTCTCAAGTTCCTCTTGTGTATTTGCTAGAATCAACCCATCGTCCAAATAGAGGGTGATATTAATTCCCTTCTCTCTCCATGATCTCACGAGTGTTCTAAGGACCTTAGTAAACGCGTAAGGGGCGGGGGAAAGACCAAATGGGAGTGTGGAAAACTGGAACACTTCGTCTTCCCATGTGAAAGAAAGAAAAGGACGATCATCGGGATGGATGGATAAGTGGTGATATCCACTTCTAAGATCGAAATTGGCTAGGAAAACTTGGAAAGGGAGCGAATACCATGCGGAAGAAAAGGTCTTCTATTCTGAACTTTGTCTTATGTAGGAACACATTCAGGGCGCTCAGATCACGGATGAGACGTAGTTTCTTACCGTGGGCGACGGACAGAGGGGAGATCACCCTCGGATGAGCGGCTCGTTCGATAGCCCCCGAACTCAACAGTCTCCTCAGTTCGTTCCTCACAAAATCCGATTCTCTTCTTGCACTGTAGCGGTTATCTTCTTCCCGCCAGTTGAGGGCAGGTCGCTCGGAGGTGACCGGACTGTCCACACTGGTGGCACGTGCTGCTGTTCCTTGCTGGGAACGAGGACAGGCTGCTCTGCTGGCCGCTCGCAAGGCCGTAGCCGGGGGATGGGCCGTACTGCGTGAAAAGAGGAGGGGGAGGGATGAGTTGAGGGGTGGCGCGAGTGGGGCGTGGACTGAGCAGGTCCAAAAAGTGGTCCATAGCCTCCTGCGAAAGGCCCCCGTTACTCCCTCCCTCTTGTCCGCCTTCCAGCCGGGAGTTATCGCTCATGGTCTATAATGGACAGGGTTATCTGCTCTCGTAAACAATGGGCGATTAAATGGTCGACAAAAACACGAAAATCAATAACAAATACAACGATCTACCCCAGAAAAAGCCTAGAATGACGAAAATATCGAATGAACCGGAAAGGTGGTGCGCCGATACTCAGGGCGACTTTTCCCATTTCACAGAAAGGCGCGAATTCGAATATTTTGTGTGGCACACGCCGATACCGTACTCGGCAAACTACGATTAATGAAAACCGCCTCATTCTTGTGCATGGTTGGTTCAATCGAATATTGAAGATGATCAATCACTAATTAACTTGAGGAGGAGATTGTCGATGAATGCTACAAATTCATGAGAGAAAGAATCGAATATGAAGATGCCCTTCCACTTCTTTTCTTCTCCCGATCGATCGACTACAATAAGAATGATGAATATCTCATGAAATTCATTGCTGTGCGTTTTTTCAGGAGAAAACCTCATCGATTATCTGTACTTTAGTCCAATTTCGTTCTAATCAGTCACACTCCCGAATTCCTCGATCTGACATTCGGTGATATACTCAACTTCGTTCAAAGAGATTTTCTCAATATTGACGATGAGAAACAAGTGAATTAATTAATCTCAAACAGAATTCGAATAACGAAATATTTCATAGGTTTTCAATGCAGTTGATAGATGGATAACAAATCAACAAGAAAACAAAGATAAGTGGAATAAATATGGAAAAACAGATATCGGAATGTGGTGAGAGATAAATACTAAAACATTCATACAAAATCCTGTTTTAGGCTTCTGTATCACATGCGTTGCCCTTGTCTTTCTCCGTCTTTCATCACTGAGACTGTATTGAAGAAGAAATGGATTACCGATAGCCCGAGATGCATGGATGTCATCAATATTGGTATTCATAAATTGAGTGAAATGTGGAAAAATAAATTAATGTTCAGGGAATTGGCAAAAATTCACTTATCTCTCTCAAGAATACTTCGTCTAGAAACAGTAATGTCCGCAATCTCATTATCGTCACGAGTCAGTTTTTTTCTTTTCTTTTTTTTTTCTGTATTATGATGCCGTTGTCGTTGGAGAGTAAGTAAGAATCGTCAGAGAGATAGCATTCCTTTCAAATTCTTAAGGTGGTCTTTATGGGACACAAATTCAATGAAGACACGGAAGAAATTGTCGATGCCCAGTCTAGTCGATCGCTCCTGTGGAGTTTACGGAGTTGTGGATGGTAAAATGTGAGTGAAATAGTGACATCGACTATTTATCATCTACAAAAAATATTCATTGAATCTATTGGTTCATTTGATAGGTTGGACGAAGCTGTCCAACATGTTGAGATGCAGGGATAATAGTGCCGCATCCTGCACACTCAACGGAAAATTATACGGTAATTTGCCGAGCTCCTCATATTATGATTGATAAATCAAGTGATCGGTGGATGAAAAGATGATCACTCCTGGGACGGTGAATGCTACGATCCCGCTACAAATGAGTGAGATACCAATTCCAAATTGTGAAGATATGTATTCATCTTAGATGGACTCGTATCTCCTCAATGATTAAACCGAGTTGCAATTCTGAAGCAGCAGCTCTCAATGGATCAATTTACCTCGTTGGAGGGTACGTTCAGTTCGATTAAGGAAAAATATCGCAAAAATAAATAAAGAAACGCAAAAATATTTGAATCTTATTTTTCAGTAAAGAACGCGGAACTCCCACAGCCAATCTACAGAGATACACACCCGCTACCAATAAGTGGATCGGTAGAATGCAATAGATAATAGGGTTTGGTCATTCATAGATCGTCACCATTTGTAACTGCTTCTGGAGGAAACCTGTACATGTGTGGTAGAAGCGAAGGGGGGCGATAACTCTAAGCTTGTTCTTTCGATGGAAAGATATTGTCCCGAGACGGATACGTGGGAAGATTTGGAGCCAATGAGGTGAGAAGGATTGTAACTTGATCAGACTTAATACGGTATTTCAGTGAGTTGCTAAATGACTCATCTTATCCATTCATCTTCGCTGTTGCCATCCCTGCAACATTCCCAACACCCAATGTGGAGGTATCTACCATTTCACTCCTTATTTTATTTCCTTTGTTACCAATCTAATAAATAGGTACAGTGGAATTTTAAATTCTCAACGGTTTAGCGTTGATTCACTGAGATTTATGTATTTTAGATGCCGTTTCGATTCGCCGTATGAAGCACTCTCCTCATCGAACAAATTACTGATCAATAAACGAATTCATGTGCGAACGTTCAGAATGTACACAGAATAGTTCTTTTAGACAAATCGAAGTTCGAATTCTGCCAGAAAACAGAATAAATAACAAAACACAAATTCACTCTCATCAGACGATCCACTTGACAGCGCTGACTATCAATAGAGGAATAGCGAGTGAATGCACACCGAATGCAGCCTTGTTGCACCAATCATCATCACAGCAACATACCGTTCCTGAAAATATTAAACATCCAACAAAAAAGGGAAAATTTGATAGTTGTTCACGCAGAAAGGTGGGATCAAAAGCACAATGATTATGCAAATAACCTTTGGAAGTGGTGATATTGTCCGCTCCGACGAAATCCATCGATTGGCACGTGTTCATTTCGCCTTTCTGCAAATTTACTCTTCAAAATTTCTCCAATTTTATTAAATATAAAAGAACGCCGAGTCAAAAATGACAGCTTCTTCTACTCATGAAGAAAGGTATAAATTAAGTTCTACACTTGAAGAAAAATAAATAAAACTCACGGGGCACGAAACTTCTTGTTGATCAGGAGATCCGTAAGTCTTGATAATTAATTTGTCGCATCCCGCCATGAAGAGACCCCCCTCCTCGGTCTCCATTGTTCCCTACGAGAAAAACATGATTTGTATTTTTTGCATTTATCGTGTTTAAAATTGGAAGAAGCATGAGACAAAGTGATAAGCTTACATTTATGCAGTTATCGATATCTCCACAATCTTTGGGCGGTAGCTGATTGTATGATCCGACCATCAACGTACCTCTAGAAAGGATTATTATCACTATTGACATAGGCATTCATCGAAGAGTATTTTGAGAAAATAACTCACACGAAACAATGCAGAGCAGCGGCAGTGGGAATAAGCACGGAAAATGCGACAATCAACTTCATTGCGGGATCTGGAACCAATTGTCATCAACGATGAATACCAAATTCTCGAGAATTCCGTTCGAAAACAAGATAGCACGAGTGAAAATGTTAAGACCATGCGAGTAACAACCTTTTTGACGACAGTGAATGATAGCGATGGTGAAAAGAGAGGGAGACTGCTGAAATAGGAGGGAGTTTATCGCCATTCGTGTCAGATTGTGGCGCCGATTCAGTGTCAATATTGTGCTACACTGAAAACAGTCACGGAGAGATCGGAATGGGCATATCAGATCTGTGGAACGAGAGAGAATACGAACAATATTTATACAAATACGGTAACATTATCGACTCATGGAGCGATCAGAGTGTATCACAGGCGCTTGTAAAGCTATCGATTATGGCAAGAAAATTCTGGGTGATGAAAACCCAGAAGTGAGGTAGAATAACAACTTATGGCAGTAGAGCACTTCTTTGGACAATCCCAAATATCATCAATCCTGCAGATTCCAAGTACAGAATGTCGGGAGATGTGCAATAGTGCTCAGGAACAAGACTACAAGTTAGCAGAGTGTATGTGTCAGATTCATAGTGAAGCTAGCGAGTGAATCGACAAGATTAGTTCTATTGTGAGGTCATTCATCGATCAGTGACAGGGATGTTTCTGTGAGCAACAGCAGAATAGAGCATCGGGAGGAAGGGATCCACCGAGATCATGACATGTTCCAGTCTGAAAAAGTATTCTAATTTTTGCAGTGAAACATAATCAAACCATACGTTAAAAAATATGATTCAACTGACCTCGCACATCACTTTGTCGATGTCTTTCAGCGCGTCACACGGCATTGAGAGCAACGAATTCTGAATTATCACTTATCACTTATCACATAATGTTTTCTTCCGGTTATGATTACGTATGTTTTCGAATCTACGTAGTGATAAACGGACGTATGCTCCCCCAATCCAACATAACATACCAATTCGCGTCCCTTGTAGCACTTTGGTGTGTCTTCTGAACAGTGAGCGAGAGCGATAATGAAGAAAAGGGAAAAGAGCAATCGAAGAGCCATCGAGGAGACTGGAAGAGAAGCATGTGAGCAGGACAAATGGAAAACATATCGACAATAAACTAATCGGATGTTCAAATTAAATTAATTTTCATTCAATATGTTCGAAAACAGAGAAAACGTTATCATCAGATAAGGTGAACATTCACAACTGAAGCTCATCCTATTTCCAATCCCATTCAACGAGAGTGCACAGAAACATACAGTATGTTACATACTTCGATGGTTCCAAATCGAGGCAAATCTCGTTCAACACCCAATTAAGAGGGCGTATCGGATAGGGTGAGAAAAAGGGAGGGAAAAGTTTGAATGGGGAAGAGTCCATCACTTCACAAGAGAGTTGCGGCCTCGATTTGGAATGCGAAAAGTGAAAAGAACCGAGACAAATCGGTTTCATAGGATTTACTCCCTTGGCTAGGCGAAACAGCTGACAGAAAGGAGGAGTATTGGATGGGATGCGCGCGATTCGATAAGATTTCCATGGAAACTCAATGAATAAAACTCATAAAACCAATAGAAAGAAGAGGTTATTCAGGATGGGTTGGGAGAGAGACGCGAGTGTTGATTGGGAAACTCGTTCTACAGAGAAGGCGAGTTTTCCCCCTTTTGGTTGTTATTGTTGATCGTTCACTCGTCACTAAAATTTGCACGAAAGGCCACATTGGAATAATCATTATTCAGCGAATAGTATAGCACCTGTCTATTTTGCTCAGTAAAGCGCATTGTACATCGAGAAAACGCAAGAAAATGATGAGAAAGAAAGAGTTCATTCACCGCATCGATTCTATGCCATTCTCATTAGATGTCAATGATGATTCAGTTTACGGAGAGCGTGTTAGAGAGATATCTCATGTCTCTGACTCAAGAAATGAAAGGGAAGTAACGTGTGTAGGAACACTGAGAAACGGTGTAGAAACGAGGAGTTTGTGGATCGTTAAAAGATCGGGAAGAAAGGGGAGAGGTCGAATGGCGATAACAGGGAGAGAGACAGGAACCAATAGAGAAGTAAACAGTGAAAACAAGCATCGATAATCTTACTGGATTGTGAGTGAGGCCACACTCGATAGCGTATGAGAAATGAGTAATGTCCCTATCTTTTCGTTCCTCTAACCGATGAAAAATTAGGAAGAATGAAGAGAAGGATTCATCATCCTGACAACCCTAGCAAGTTTTCTCTCATTTCGAGCGCTCAATTTAGTCTCTGTAAGACGGCGTGTGAAAGTACATTTAACTTGAATATCGCATCGCTTGAAAGCACATGTCCTCTGTAGTTATTGCATTCTGACACGAGAGAGGAATGAATGGAAAGAAGGATGAAGAAGAGCTGACTTTCGCGTGTAATATGTCATGAATAGGTGAAGTCATCGACGCTAATATGGAAAATATTTACGTGAGAACAACCGTGATATGACGAAGAAATGGTAATGATGAGATGAGTTGCCGTGCAAATGGTCCCACATTCTTCCCTTCCTTCCTCGTTGCATCTTATCTCCCATTCACCTCTCGCACTCTCTCACTTTCACACGATCTATTCTCGCTTTGGGAAGTGAAAGATTGAATGAAAGTGAGAGTGCGATAAGACACGGTGTTGCGATTAGGAATAGGTATCAAACACGACGAGGCTTCCATGACTAAACAGAGATATTTACAATTTTGTAACTCTAATAAAGACGGCTTGTGATCAAGCGAAAAGATTTAGCTCAAAATATGGCTGGATTAAAGCAAGGAGATTTATACATAAAGCCAGACAAATGAAAAGCCCTCACTAGTCTCACAGTGAATTCGTAATGTCGCGCAGTGCTCCTAGCAACAGAAAAGGATGGATGGAAGAAGAGCACTGACCAAAGAGAGAAACAATGAGTCAACACAACAAAACAACCTCGGAATCCGAGCAAAGATGGATATTCACATCGGAAATACCAATGGCTGATACAAAAGCGCTAATTTAATTGAGAAACCTTGATTATCCAGTGATAATTTATCACATTTAATCATGCAATGTATCGTCAGGTTCTTTGATGCAATTAGTTGGTATACTGCAAATAAATCACAACATGTAAATCGATTTTATTCATTCTCTTATTTTTATCACATTTCTCTCCTCATTCGTCCTCCATTCTCTTTTCTCGATCAGTCGTCTTCTCTTCACTTGAAATGACCCATTCGACGACTGACAAGCCGCCCGATGCACCGTTTAACCGATCGATTGTCAGTTTTGTTTTACTGTAACCACTCTTACAGTACCTATACCGCAGTAGCTCCCCCATAATGATCTTTGATCTTCCCTCTCATTGCAGTCCTTTTGGGCAGTGATCGCTTCCTGTGTAATCCTCCTATTCGCTGCAATAATCTGCGCAATCGGTTAGTTATTAGTCCTAGATCTCTGATCTTTGATCTCTTGAGGATGCCGTAACGAAAGCGCGTTCCTTCGAAAGTGCTGTCGACGATGCTGTGCGAAGAAGAAGAAGAACGAAGTGAGACCAGTGCTACAGTACCCTGCCATTCTACCAACTCCATTCCCCATCTGACAATGTGCCATCACAACAGTACGCTGCTGGCTTACACAATCCGGCCGAATCCCCTTTCCCCAGCCTAAAGATCAAAGATCAACTTTCAGCCGCACACTACCGTACACGCGTCGTCGACCACGAATCCTCCATCGAGTGACGCGAAGAAGGACGCCCCACAGAGTCCCGCTGCAGCAGCATCTACACCTGAAGCAGCCCCTCCAGTAACACCGTAAGCTTATGAAAAACAATAACAATTTTCTCCGAAAACAATAACACCCCGCTCCGTCCAGATCGATTCCTCAACCGGATCCATCCAAGCCGTGGACTGCCGCACAACAGGCAGCTGCCATTGAAGCAGGACTGACGAGAGATCAGAAAGACGATGAAACTGTCGATGTGAGCATGATACTACCGTACCCTACCGTAACCCGATTCAACGGCGTCGTATCCTACCGAACACTACAATATCCTGCCGTATCCCAATTCTAGCGTACCCTTCCGTTCCCTACCGTATACCGTACCCTACCATACTTAGGAGCCACAAGCTCCGCCCACTTTGCTCGGACACGATCTCGCCCAAAAAAACGAGACGGGGAGGGCACAAGGTTCTTTCTCAACCAAATCGCTCGTTCTCTATTGCTATGGATAGCTACTAGTGTCCTCTATTGAATGATCACTATTCAAAATTTTCATAACATCACTAAGTAGATCAAAATTGGGCTTGAAAGAAGGGAATAGGGTGTTTCTAGGTGTTCCAGTATGCAAATTATGTTTGAATAGTGATTTTCTGACTAAATATAATATTTAAGGAATTTTAAGAGAAAAAATAGAATTTTAGCATTTTTCCCTGGCTTGTGCCCTCTTGATTTGTGTGGGCGAGGAGAGGCGAGCGAGAGGGCGGGGGGAGGGCGCTCTACTAATAGTAGACACACACTTCCCACTATTAGGGGACATGTTAGTAAACTAATAGTGGAGAAAGTGTGTCTACTATTAGTGGGCGGTGGCGACTGTGTGTACTATTAGTAGAGAATTGTGTGTACTACCTATTAGTGATCTCAGGTCTTGTTCTAACGTGTTTCACTGACGAATCGATATAACTCAAAGTGTTTATCATACAGAGCTCGGACAACAAGATAAGGGCGAACAGTAAGAAGACAGTCTTAAGAATGCACAACAAATTAGCATAGAAGAATGACGATATTATGCATGAATAACTTCTCCAATGAACAGCGATGAGTTACTATGACTAAACAGCTACAATTTGGCTTCAATATGCCAGCAGTAGAACGGGAATACAAGTGTAAACGAGGGGTTAGATCGCTAATACATTTCTAACAATGAGGTAATAGAGGGGCCAAAAAGTAGGTTAAAATAGGGGAACCTCACATTAGTTACTGGCGGTCTTGATTAGTTGGCGATCACACTTGATCGCTGTTGTCGTCGGGCCGTATCAGTCGTCGATCCAGCAGAGCATCTAAATTAACTATATTCATGACAATTCTTAAATAATTTCAAGTTATACCTCGCAGTGGAACTTGGAGAAGAGTCGAGGCGACTGCTCCTCTTTCGAGCACCTGTAATATAGTTGGTTAAAAACCATCAACCGGTCATCCAAATAATATCGGATGGACCACGAGAACAGACGTGAACAATGGCTAGAAAACACAGTAACAAGATACAATAAAATTGCAACCAGACGAAGTAAAATCAATCGATTGACCTTTGAAAACAGCGAACTGATCGTGCACAAGAGTGAAGTGCGCTAGTATCTCTCGCGAGCGCAAGCGAGGTGCTGTGTCTACTAATAGTAGACCTCTGTGTGTCTACTAATAGTGGATTTCAGCCTCTCTGCCCATTGGATTTTGATGTGTCTACTATTAGTGACCTGTGAAAAACGCCTCCAAATTGTGTCTACTATTAAAGGAACATTACCAGAGGAGGAAGAGAGACACACGCAAATTAGGCTCCGCCCCCTACCCTCTCGTCTCGCTTTTCCCTCGTCTCCCCCAGTGCGTTCCGCGTGTACTTCTCGGGCTCTAGCGCGCCTCAGAGAAAAGATATCGTCAAACGGTAAAAAGTATGATGGTATTGGGACCACGAGGGATAGTTTGAACATAAATTTGACCCCATTGTGCAGAATCGGCGATCTGCGTTGTGGCCCCTAACCATACTCTACCGTAGCTCGATTCTGCCGTACCGCATCCTACAGTAAACTGATTTACCCTATCGTATCTTAACTTTAACTTATTCTACCTATCTAGTCGTCCGTACCCTACCGTAACCTTCTTCCATTCAGGAAGCGAAGAGTGATTGGGGTCGTACTCAGCAAGGGAATGAGAGTGGAGCGAGTGGAGGATCGAGTGCGGGAGATGGAGAAACGGGACAATTGAGATGGAAAAAATGAGAAGATGAGGGAAGAGAACCCCCGCACCCCCTCATTACGATAAAACAATGTGATCGCTGATATTATTTGTGTGTTTGATACAATGCAATCCATTCATAGAATACCGGAAAGATCGTTACAACATCCACAGATCGCACCCAAAGAATGACTAGTTGAAACGAAACTCTTGGAGGCGTGAAAAGTTGGCATTGTTTGCTCACGTCCCACTGTCCAATTAAAAGAGGAAAAACACATAACTGATGATTTCAGGCATGATTCGTCGAAACTGTGGCGATTCGCAAGAACATTAACGAAAGAAGACAACATATGTACTGAGAAATTTTCTCTTTCTGTTATTCTCGATTTTTCACAAAAATTTATGCTGGTTTCTGTCTAATCAGAAGTAGCAACGATTGATTGATTGATTCTCATTCAATCGTTGAATAAAATATCCCATACCGATCTACTAAAATGTTCCTCTATGGCCGAGATGTCTGCGCTAGCATAAAGTCAAGAAGCACCTTCATCGAATATTCACTCTTTATTTGTCTTCGCTCCTACTGAAACTGCCGCACCCGTGCGAACTTACTTCCCCGTTTCTTCCTTTTCCGTCCTATCTTTTCTCTGTTCATCATTCATCCTATATGAATTCAACCGTCGACTACATGTCAACAATCCAAGCTCTCAAGCACGATCTGTTCCGTGATTACGATGCGATGCTTGCGCCCGTGCACCATAAAGGTATCGTTACCTACAACCAGGAAGGATGAAGAATCCACCTCTTCATTCTGCGTATAATCTCGTCTAACGTGAGCGAATGTGCATAGTGAAGAGACGGATTCTTCATACTGATTGTTCATCATCTTTCATCATCATTTTCTCGATAACAATACCCCTCAGGGTCCTTTGAGCACAGTTTCATGGAGAAGTTCTCGATGATGCTCACTTATGTCAAGCTAACTTCTGTGGTAGGCAATCGTTATAAATAACATGAAAAATTATATTTTAGAACGAACGAAGCATGGAGTTCTCACTCGTCCTGGGAATGATGCTGGTGAAGATTAACCCTGTTATATTCGAGTTTAATTTTTTTTTTCGATGTGGTCCGACCCTCGTCTCCCTTGGAATCCGCAGAACTACAACAATGTCTCCCATCTCTATTTGACTCTCGATCAACTCTGGTTCCCGAATTTCCATCCCTGCGAGTCGTTCGTTTGACTGGTATAAAGTTTGAGAAAAATAGCTGCAGGTCCTCCGTAGTCTACCTCTCGCGTGATCGAAATCAAGTTACCAAGGTTAGTGGATTTCTTTCAAAAATACATTTGTTCAATTTAATGAATTCAGGTTTTCCCGAATGGAGACGTTCGAACGATCGTTCAAGCAGAGATCACTTACTCGTGTCCTTTCGATGTAAGGGAAAATACGCAAAATGAACCTGAATTCTTCCCCCATCATATTATGTTAGAAAAAGTCATAAAAATCGAGGTACATGGAAGTTGCTCAAGAATCAATACCTTCCCAGTACTCTAGAAGGCGCTATTTCCCCCAGCGCTTCTCACATTTCCCCCGCGTGCTAACCATCAGTCATCATGGAGCAATAGACTCATTGTAGCTAACAGACAGGGAACAATAACTAAAACTTAACTAACATTCTCTGATATCGGGATTGATAACAATCACGGAATAATTGCAGACATCCCTCTTTCCTTTCGACGTTCAATCGTGTGTCCTCTGTTTCACTCTCAATGGATACGATCCCGATGATTTCGAATTCACCGCCAGCGTCGATCCTGCGGCTCTCGCGAACGTGTGCTAATTTATTGACCATACCTTTCAATCCGCAGAAAACCAAAATATAAATCAAAAATCAAAACCAAAAACACAGGACATGTCCGAATGGCGCATCAAGATCAGTAACAACACCGAATCGTTCAATTATTGTGCCAATGATATCTGTCAGACGATAGTTAGCCCTTCCATCGAAGCAAGAAATTTACCTATTCCACCTTTCAGCTGCATTACTCATTCATTCTCTCACGCAATCCTCAATTCTGGATCGGACTTGTCATTATTCCGGTTTGGACAATCAGAAAAGCTTTGTAAGACTCAGATTTTAGATCTTCATGCTCGGCTTTCTCATTCTCATCGGTCTCTTCTTCAGTGGAAAGGAGAATCTCGTGAACAATGCTGTTAGTTTCCCCTTTCAGATCATTCTTCAGTCCAAGAGGGGATTCCAGATCGGTTTTGGTCTGACAACGATGATGTCAATGATGGTTGTTGTGGGCATTCTCAATGATTCGCTCAGCAAGATCGAGTCCATTCCGTGCATGGGTAAGCTAAATTTGACTTGAAAAAAATTAAAAATCAACGTTTAGGTCTCTTTGTGCTCATTCAAATCGCCGTTACTTCAGTGGCAGTAGTCAGTGTGCTGCTCACTGATCAACTGAGGAAAAGTCTATCTGCCGTCGCTAGGGAGAAGAAGTTTGTTCTCGAATCTGAACCACAAAATAGCTCAATAATTCAGGAACGATGGATCGAAACTGTGGAGAATAGCAAGGAAGCTCACACAGAAGGACATAATCCTTCGAAATGTTCTCTTTCTAATATTCTCATTCCTCCACGTCGGTAATTTCATCTGGTTTCTCTCCAATCAGAAATGATTTCCCATTTCACGACCATGCTCGATTCAGTTGTATCTATCACGATAAACCCATTGAACTATTGCCCTTGTGCCAACCCATTTAATAGATAGATGACAAATGGTCAAACATCAGGTCGACTTCATGGATAATTACCACTTCATTTGTTAGCTTACTCCTACTGAATTTCGCGTACCCACACAAGCGCGCGCGAGCCTATTCCACTCCCTTCTCTCATCTGACTTACCACGTTTTGCCGTCTTTACCATGAATTCAACGGTCGACTTCATGTCGATCATTCGAGGACTGAAACAGGATCTATTTCGTGATTATGACATGATGCTCGCGCCTGTGCATCACAGAGGTTCATTCATCGTTTCTAGAGCTCGAGACAGGATACCGGTCTCTTCATTTTGCACACTCTCTCGCCCGCTCGATCGACAAGAGAGTGTGTGAAATGAAGAGACGGCGGTTCTCGAGCTCTAATCGATACTCCTTCTCGAATTCTGAAGAGTAGTTTCTAGGAGAAGCCGAGAATGGCTTCATGGAGCAGTTTTCGATGCTGATTACATTTCTCAAATTGACCGCGGTGGTAATTTGCTTTTGATGAGTAAATGTATTTCTAATTTGCAATTCAGAATGAGCGAAGCATGGAGTTCTCACTAGTTCTGGGAATGTTGCTGGTAATTGCCCTCACATTTTATTGCAATGAAATAAGTGTGTTTAGATGTGGAACGATCCTCGACTAGCCTGGAATCCGGAGAAATACAGCAACATCTCGCATCTTTATTTGGCACTCGAGCAATTTTGGTTCCCGAACTTTCATCCATGCGAATCGTTAGTTTTTCTATTCATGAATTCACTGAAGAATTTCAAGTAAATTCAGCTCTTCAATCACGTACCTATCGTTGGATAGAGATCAAGTCGCCAAGGTTTGCTCCGTCTGAAATCACTTCAATGCCCGTAAATTGTAGGTCTTTCCTAACGGTGACGTTCGAACGATTCTTCAAGCAGAGATAACCTACTCGTGCTCATTCGATGTGAGTTGACAATCATCATTTGTCATCATCTTTCGCTTGGCAAGTTTTGACAAGATATATCCAGCCATAGTGAATGAGTTCCCTATTACAGACCGCTCTCTTCCCTTTCGATGTTCAATCGTGCGCACTCTGTTTTGCTCTTAATGGATACGATCCCGATGATTTCGTGTTCACTGCTGGAGTCGCCTCAGAGGACACCGTTGCTACGGTACGAAACAGTCGAACAGGAGTTTATCGCCCTCGTTTATCGATGAGAATTAGTGCTGAAAGGACACTTATCTTTCAGTCAAAGTATGAAATGAATGATAATTCCTGCAGGACATGTCGGAATGGCAAGTGAAGCTGAGCAATACGACGCAGTCCTTCAATTACTGCTCCCATGATATCTGTATGACCATTGTGGGAACATTTATTCATTTTATCCTTGATGATGTTGTCGACACTTCAGCTGCACTATTCAATTGTCCTCTCGCGCAACCCACAATTCTGGATCGGATTAGTCATTATTCCAGTAAGATAAAGCAGAAATCAATAAAGCAGCAATAATTGGTTTAGATTTTCATGCTCGGATTCCTCATACTCATCGGTTTATTCTTCAGCGGAACTGAGAATCTCGTGAATAATGCGGTGAGTTTGAGATGAACTATCAAAATTTCCGATTTAGTGTCACAGTGTGTTCTTCTTTGAAGCACAATCGACATTAGAAGAAATGAAATCCAATGAAATCCCTCTGCAGATCGGTTTCGGGCTCACAACGATGATGTCAATGATGGTTGTTGTGGGCATTCTCAATGATTCCCTCAGCAAGATTGAATCCATTCCGTGCATGGGTTAGTTCCTGCTTTTACCCAATAGATATCTATGAAATCACAGCATAGAGAGTCTAAATATTTTCAGGCCTCTTCGTTCTCATTCAAATAGCGGCAACTTCTATCGCAGTAATAGTGGTTCTCCTGACGGATAAACTTCGAAGGAATCTATCGGATGAATCGAGGGACAAATCGTAAGAGTATCTAATTGCAAATGATGAATTGGGTAAAATTTCAGTCATGATTCTTCTCGATTATGGCGATTCATTCGATCGATTACTCGAGAAGAGCGAATACTTCGAAATTTTCTCTTCATTGTCTTTTCCATTCTTCATATTGCCAATTTCGCATGGTTCTTGTCCAATCAGGTTCAATCTACATTTCGAACATTGCGAAATATAATAATTCAGAACAGAGATCATCCGATCATGCTACCACCACAAATTGGAACAGCTACGAGTAGTTTTGTGTAAATTGAGAATTGAGAAGAGTATCTTTTTGCTTCGAAATAGGAAGACCACTCTGTGTTTGTTTATAAATATTTTGCTATTAATAAAGAAATATGGGGCGCTTGTGCCGTTGGGGGGGGGGGGGGGGTCTCCCCCTATTTCACTTTCCCCTCCCTCTCATTTTGCTCTCCTCCGCAGAGGAGAGCGCGGTCTCCTCATCAGAGGAGACCAAATCCGCGGGGGGCGAATGCTCCCCTCCCTCTCCTCAGATAGGAGAGCGATGGACTGAACCAGAGAAGTGGAATTTGGCTCTTATATAGGGTGAGATTGGATGTAAATGGATGGGATCGACGAGAGACAAGAGAGAAACGAGAGACATAATCTCATTCTGGACTAATTGATTTGTTGACGAATGGTGTGAATTCTCACAATTCGATTCGCACTCTCAAAACAAAAGCACTGAGCACGTAACACGAGCTCTAAGCCTAAGCACGAACCCTAAAACTAAGCGCTAAGCACTAAGCCTAAGCCTAAGCACTAAGCTCTGAATCGACGATGATCATGACATTTGATGCTTAGGCTTAGTGCTTAGTGCTTAGGCTTAGGGTTCGTGCTTAGTTCTTAGCCTACTTTGTTTTTTTTTAGTGTTCCTTTCAAAAAAGGGTCTAGACGAGAGAGGGGAAGATCGAAATGAGCTAGACGACCGTGCTCCGAGTGGGGTGAAATGAGAGGGAGGGGAAAGTGAAATAGGGGGAGACCCCCCCCCCCCCCCCCCCCCAACAGCACAAGCGCCTCATCGTTTATAAGATGATGAAGGAATCGAGACCACGTGCGGTCACTGCCGTATCCCACTAGCGAAAATTAAACTAATTTACCAGAATCGTCACACAAGTACATGTTAATCGGCACGTGTTTCTAATATATCGTAAATATTCGATTTTCCGTCTGCCTCATGATGCGCTCTCACCGGATTCATACCGTAGTTATTCCGTTTCTTTAACCTGGCTCACCATCCGGCTGTGGGGTGCATTTTATAATTTAGGCACCGCAGAGTAAAAATTCAAACCTCTTCTAAAATGGCTGTTTTTCTACTTTGGGGTGATTGACGATGCCGAATCACGATAGCGCTTTTAGAATTACAAAAAATTTAAATTTGAGTGAGTATTTAGGTATATTGCTAAGCCCCGCCTAGGGGGCGCAGTCCGGGAATTTCAAAAACGAGAGCCGGGGGAGGCCTGCGACCGATTAGTGAACCTCGAACGCGCGGGAATTCAAATCGTCTAACAAAAACCTATTTTCACAGATTAATCTAGGGACGGCAACGCGAATTTTTGAGTACGAAATATTGGACTACACCCTCCGACGTTTTTCTTGTCAATCTACCGTAATCTTCTTTCAAATTTCATGCCTATTTTTATTTTGTCATTTAAAAATAAATATCACTTATTTTGTTCTATTTTATTTAGTGTAATTGATAAAGGATAATTAAAAGTGCATATTAAAAATGACTGGATATTTAAAGAGGCAAACAGGAAGTGGTACGATGCCGTGCAAAAAATGGAGTGTTTTCAAAACTAATATTTGTTTCATATTTCTATTGGTATTTATAGATTCAGATGCACAAAAAATGATTATGAAAACAGAAAAGAGGATAACACTAAAATTTAAGAGAATGAGGTCGGCAAAGTTCGGCAAATTAACGTTGTGAGAAATGCAGTTGGCGAGTTGGGTATATTAGTGCAATTGCAGAATATCTGAAAATGGGCGAGATCAAGAAGTGCGACGGCGTATGCAAGCTGAACCATCCCATCGAGAACTGTGTTGTTATAGAAGGATCCAAGCATAACTTCATAACAAACATGTTCGAATCGTTCACGGTAAGTATTTACTAGAATTCTGACGAAATGCATGTTGGAAAGCTTAGTCGATTAGCTCCGTACACCTGATGTATTCTAGTAAAAAGTAAATACTTCTATATATATTTATAAATTCCATGAGCTGCATCTGAATCGCCATTCTAGTCACGTTCGGTTGCTCTTTCGTTGGAAATTTTAGAAATATTTATTGAATAATGTGAATTTATTATTCAATCAATACTCTCGCAGCCTAGTTAATATTTAGTTTAGATAATCTATTTTTATTCAAATACTGACTACTAATTTTGCAGGGTGCTAAGAAAGTATGGTGTGTATGGTGTGTAGTGGAGAAGATGGTTCAGGATAGAATGGATTGAAAGTGTGAGATTGAATTAATGAAGAATTGAGAAGAAACACTCAACTATTGATACTGCTATATCGTCAACTTATTTATAATGTGTACACTAATCGTCGTTTTATTTCTACTGCACATCTAACACTGAAATAAAGATTCGATGATATTGATTTGCACGATATTCTTCGTTGGGGACTGTGCATTAACAACTCTCCTATGGATATGACACACGTGAGAAGATCACGAAGGAGGTGAGGATGAGCGACCGAACTACAATTCATTACCGTATCCAACTACCGAAATAGCATCGAAGTATGCATTGTATCTCACTCATATTGGTATTCCTAAATCTTCAGATGTAGTTTTGTTATCCTACTGGCTTCCACTGTTGTGAAACAAATAATAGCTTTAGACCTATAGAAGAGGAAAAAGAAATTGCTGTGCTCCATTAAATGGCAGCATCAATCATAAAAAAATTGCCTTTTCGAGTTCGAGGCCAATCCGTGTCAACTATTGGCGTTTCTTTTCATATGAACGATTTAATATACTTCGCAGATGTGATAAATATCGCACAACAAGTAATTTTTAATTGATTTATGTTATTGATCGAGTGATTGAAAATTTCGGAAAATAAGAAAAAAATCCTGTTCTGTATATCTGACTCAGGGCGCGCTCTCACCGGACAAGTACCGTAGTTATTCAGTTTCTTTTACCCGGCTCACAAGCTGGCCCTAGATGCAATCAATTTGTCATGATAACTTGCGCACGCGTATGATTATGTATGCATGTAAATAGGTGAATTGTGCCCCATTCCACAGCCGATCAATGTGTTACTATCATTGACAAAGATCCGGTTTGCAACCCAGCATTTATTTGTGTTTTGCTTTTCATTTTTTTCGCTGTACACTTGGAAGTGAGTCGCTCCCCATTCCTTGTTTTCATCATATTTATTTCAGAAATGCGGTGCAAGGGGACGACTCCAATCTGTGTATATAGCGCCGCTTCAAAGGACGAATTGGCTGCGATAAATAATTGATTGAGGAAACACTTTGGCTCTTCCCTACAGTGTTATCACGTACGTGCATAATATCAGTTTGATCTACCTCGAGTTCCCTTCTTACAGCATTGATTGATTCCCCTCGTCCTCTCCCTTCTCCTCTCTCTTCCTTTCTCTCACAAACAACTAGTCGGTCTTCCTTTTTTCCTCTCGATGGAACGATTTCCATCCCAGGAACCAAGAAAGGTGTGTTCGCTACGTTTTTCTACTTCTGTTTTTTTCTATTTCAGCCTGAATATCGAACGCTTTCGAAGAAATTTACGGAGGAGCTCACTGAACTAAAATGCCATCACAAGGATGCCCAAGGCAATCGATGTATCAAAACGTTCTCTCAAAGTAAGCTACTTTTGATCCAATTCAGAAATTGTGGGAATTTATTTATAATTTCACGGTGAGACTCACTGTTGGATATTCTCGAATTGTTTCGATGTGTCTCGCCTTCTCTAGCTCATTTAATAAATAACGCGGAATTACTGAGTAATTCCTATTCATCTCCTTACAGGTAATCTCCCTGGAATTGCCGAGTGTGGTCATCTCGCCTGTAAAGCTCATCAGAAATACGACGGAAATTTGGACATCTCTTATATCGAATTCCAGTGCGTAGAGAATCATGAAAAAGGATCTTACAACGAACGAAGTTATTTCTTGGAAGATAAACTACTCGAAGGTGAATCAAGTATTCTTATGATCTCTATCTCGACGTGTTCACTGTTATCGCTCAAGGTGGTGTCAAGTGTGTCGAATGTAAGGGGGTGCATCCTCGACACAATGCAGTCCGTTATATCCAGTGAGTGTGGACTCCAATATCTCTTCCTCTCCCCCCCCCCCCCCTTTCTCTATTCATTTACCTTATTGCAGTGATAATAAGAAACCAGCGTTCATGTGTGTGTGGTGTGCTGCTGCCACGAAAGAAACTAAAATGGAGCTAATACCGATTGACGTTTACGAAAAGGTATTTATGATAAGATTGAATAATGAATGTAGGGACCACCATTTGAAGATCCGGGGAAAAAATTCCGGGAAAAAGTGTGAGACAGAGCCGTATGAGAAATTCCGGCACCGTTGTTTAGATTAACGGAGTTCAAGGAGGGCACGCTCGTGATTTCGATTTTTTCACTGTTTTATTTTTTTATATTTTGATCGATATTTATACTTTAACTTGAAAGGCGGCGAGTTTTGTTGTTACGAGCGCTAAATAGGCACCGTGGACAACCACCACACCAAAAAATGCCGCATTTCTGTAGGCGTCCATGTCCGTTATCGTCGAATTTCGGTTTTGCACGCGCTGGCCTTGGCATTTATCGATCGATTATTGTATTTTATCTTGGAAGGCCGCGAGTTTCGCTGTTATGTGGGCTGAATAGGTCCCATGGGCTACCCCTGTGCGAAAAATGACTGAATTCTGTAGGCGTCCACGTCTGTTATCGTCGTTGACAGCTCGTCGTGCACCCCGGGCTCTCTTTTTATTCGCATATTTCGATCGATAACTATACTTTAACTTGAAAGGCCGCGAGTTTCGCTGTTATGTGGGCTGAATAGGCACTATGGACAACCCCTGTGCGAAAAATGCCGGAATTCTGTAGGCGTCCACGTCCGTTATCGTCGTTGACAGCTCGTCGTGCACCCCGGGCTCGCTTTTTATTCGCATATTTCGATCGATAACTATACTTTAACTTGAAAGGCCGCGAGTTTCGCTGTTATGTGGGCTGAATAGGCACTATGGACAACCCCTGTGCGAAAAATGACGGAATTCTGTAGGCGTCCACGTCTGTTATCGTCGAAATTCGGTTTTGTACGCTCTGAACTTGCCATTTTTCTTTCAATAACTTGCTTGCACTGTCCTTATTTGACGAGGGCCGCGCATGATCGCTGTTGATAGTTGACTACCAACCCCTGGGCGACCCCCTCCTCCATTTTGACGCGAATCGGTAGGTGCCCGCGGATGGTACATGCGAAAACATCCCAGATGCTCTTTATTTTTATAGCTTTCTATCAGGGTGTCCCACATATTTTTGGAATTTGCTTGCCAATAATTACTGCATGATCGACAATCATTCTGATGCAATACAATATTACGTCATCATGTTGTGCAATTGTTTACACTTAGCCGCTTCTCGATTGCATCAGTCTTTGACTAGTTTCATCAGTTATAGTCATGAACACTGCTCGAGACTACCGCTCCGTTTTGCTTCATTATTTTCTCCTGGGTCGAACGGCGACGGAATCCCACCGTAAGCTGGTCCAGACTCATGGCGAAAATGCCCCCTCCCTTCACACCTGCTTCAATTGGTTCACCCGATTCAAGCGAGGGGATTACAATCTGGAACACCAACCCCATCCTGGACGCCCTTCTTCTCGTGTTCGGGGTCGTGTTCTCAGGGAACTGAAGGCCAATCCCAAATCTAGTGTGCGCGATATTGAGAAGACCATCCATATTCCTAAGACCACAGTTGCTCGAATCCTGCATGATGCTGGGAAGACACCTAAGCTCCCCCAAGTGATTCCGCATGACCTCACGACAGCTCAGCTGAAAAAGCGGGTTGACGTTTGTCAGGGATTACTCCACCGTAGATCCAATTTCAATTGGGTCAGCCACATCGTCGCCATGGATGAGAAGTGGATCACCTACGATAATCCGGAGAGGAAACTTCAGTGGGTGGACGTCGATGAGAAACCCCAGCAGGCTCCAAAGGCGGAACTTCACGGAAAGAAGGAACTCCTCTGTTTCTTCTTCTCCGTCCTCGGTCCCATCTACTGGGAGATCCTCCCTCCCGGCATCACCATCAAGGCTGACCTCTTCACTACCCAACTGGAAGAGGTGGCGGTCAGGGTCCCTCCCAAACTCCTGAGCGAGGGCAAAATCCTCATGCTCATGGACAACGCGCGCCCTCATCATGCGAAAATCACCCAGAAGAAAATGGACGAGCTGGAGATGGAATGGCTCCCTCACCCACCTTACTCCCCTGATCTGTCCCCTTGCGACTACCACTGTTTCCGCTCCCTCTCTAACTTCTGTCGAGGAAAGAAGTTCAAGAACCGAGACGCACTTGTGAAGGAGTTCGAGGCATGGATCAACTCTAAGCCCCAGGCCTTTTGGAAGAGAGGGATCGAGACCCTGCCCGATCGATGGAGGCAGGTCGTGACTACTAAGGGAGCATACATTGATTACTGATCATTTGTTGTTGTTGAAGGAATAAACAAAAAAATAAAAATAAATAAAAATGTCACAAATATGTGGGACACCCCAATAATCGAGGGAGAGATCATACAGAATCGAGGGAGAACAGGACACCAAATCGAGGGAAAGCATCACATAATGGAATTCAACAGCGAACAGTGTTTTTTCTGATATAAATATAAAAAATTTATAGCCGGAACCGGAAAATAGTCAGTCTCAGCCGGAACCGTCAGTAGAGCCGGATCCGGGTCAAACGTCGCCTCGACGTGGTGTATCTCACGTTTTCAAGCTAGAGACTTCGTTTATTTTGCAAATATCTTTCTTCTTTTTGTATTATTTTAAATTTTTCTTTTTGAAAATTCATTCCACACCTATGGACTAATGATCACGACAGGCCTTGACGTCCCAAATAAAAATTTGCGATTTTGATGGTGGTCCCTATAATGAATGCTTACAATTAATCTTTCAGAATATATTCAAAATTCCGGCCGGAAGAAAAAACGCCGGCAAAATTGTGCCAGCGGAATCGGTGAATCGCGATCAGAAGAATGCGGGATGGGCAATGCACATGTGTTGTATCTGCGAGGGAGACATGTTCACCGATGGTAAGTAATCTCGATGCTAGATCATAACTAATGTACGGATACCTTGCAGAGTATATACTCGATGTTGCATCTCTTTCATGTGGACATCTCTGCGAGTTTCGTTGCCTCACGGAACCATATTTGGGCATAAAGCGAGTTATCATAGAACGGAATCTAAAAAAAAACACTTATTGGTTTATGGCCTTGTTAGATTTATTTTACAGAGAAATCTACTGATATAATATATAATTCCAATTTTACACTCCATATGTCAGTATAGATTTTTTTTTCAAAAAGTTGAAAGAATCCTGACAGTTTAGAAAAATGAGATAAAAACATGTTCCAGGTGCAAAGTGTGCAATAAACCGAATGCATTCTGCGTGACACTGAAAAAGATCGATTCAAAATATCTAGGTAAGTGATGCACTTCATGAGCTGGGTATAATAGTACAATTATAGAATATCCGAAATTGGGCAAGCTGGTGTCCTGCGAAGGCGAATGCAAGCAGAAACATCCCAGAAGTAACTATCCTGATGTAGAGGAACCCGCATCACTGGTGAGCGATTACCCTCTAGACGGCAAAGGGCTCCGCAATTTAAAAAACTTAGGGGACTTCGCAAAAAAATTTCTGTATCTCTAGGGGGCTCCGCAAATAGTTACCAATTTCTCTTACGGAGCTCCGCACACCCACTGCCTAGCGGGGGATAGCACAGCAGTGACCCGCACTTACAATTATGCAAAAATTTTCAAATATTTAACGGTAAGTGTTTACTCGAACTGTCCTCGGATTGACAAAATAAAAGATTGGTAGATTAGGTCAATCGCATGCCTTTAGTTACGAGCTATACCGTGCAACTCGAGGAAAAATTTGTATATTTTTTATATTGGTTCTGCACCTGAATCACACGTCACTTGTTATAGATGTCCAACACGCTTGCTATCTAGTTGGAAATCTCAAATATTTTTATAAAGCCTAAATTTAGTCCTCAATGGAATGACATCGAACACTTCTTAGTGTTAGCTCCCTATTCCACCTACAATTATGATTATATTTAGATTTAAAAAACTTGATTACTTTGCTGACATAATTTTGCAGTATGCGAAGGACTGGTGCGTATGGTGTATAGTGGAGAAGAAGATAGACGATCGTAAGAAGGCGCTAGAAGAAGAAGCTAGAAGGCGCAATGAGAGATTGAATCAATGAAGAATTGAGAAGAAACACCCAACTATTGAAACTGCTAGATCGTCAACTTATGTATAATCTGTAAACTAATCGTCGTTTTATTTATACTGCACATCTAACACTGAAATAAAGATTCGATGATATTGCTTTGCAAGATCTTCATCGTAGGGAACGTCACATTGCCTGAACATCTCGGAATTTAGAAATGTAAATACGTGCTAAAACACTTCGGGTCTCTTCTTAGGAAAAAAACACTTGGGATCTTTTCATATTCTTTCCCTCTGGAAATGCGTCTATGTAAGTATTATTGCTCTCGTCCTTTGTTCCACTTCAGCCTAGAAACTGCCAGGTCACTGCAAAGCTGAAGGGGTTGCTGTTAGGAATTAGTTATGCCGAGTCAACCTGCCACAAGCTCGTCCGTCATTTCCAGAGCAGACATTTAAATTATTTCCAAAATGGAATCAGTTGAATAAATACTCTTTATTGCACTTGCTCATGTACAATCGGGTGGTCAATTATTTGGATTGGAGGGGGGGGGATATGAAAGGTTGATGAAGATGGATAATAATCCAATCAACTAGTTGTCACATAATCTACAAGATGAAAATGGGGGGAGGGGCTATTCAATCGATAACTGAGTTGGGTTCGAGTAGGATCATACGTGTGTCGACTAGGCTACAACATACCGTATACTTGATAAGGTGGGGGTACGGTACATTATTGATTAGGGTCAGGAAGAGGGAGATACGGTAGCTTTGTGTGTGGGTGGTTGTTTGTCCTAGGCAACATCCTGGCACAGTGAGACGATCAATAAATCAATCGATAGAGGAAGGGGGAAGGGGTTAATAAACGAGTATACTCTGGAATGGCTCTCTATGATGTTATATGAAACAAGCTAAACGTAATAATTGATCTTTGATCTACTCAAGCTACCGAAACGATGAATGGGGAAGAGGGGGAGAATAGTAAGAGAACGGATCACTGGGTTGGATGGAATGGAACAGAGTTGGAGGGTGGGTAGGCCTCTATGGCCTGGCCAAGACAACAAATCGATTTTGAGCCATGGATGGAGGAGAGGGATAAGGAGGGGACACGCGTTGCGGTCGCGTCGCGGTTTACATGGAGGATACGATACGGTACTTCTCTTCGAGGGACATCTCCAGTCCACGTGGGTCACGACGCTTATTCGCACGGAGACGCTCACGAGCCTCAGCTGCGGATAATTCGAAGATGTCACGAGGAGCATCTGAGAGGGAGAGATATTGATAGAGGAACACCTCACTATTAGATCTCGAAATATGAGCTGACGTCTCTTCATTCTGCGCACTCTCTCTTGTCACTCCACCGGGCGAAAGAGTATGCGAAATGAAGAGAAGGCGGCTCATATTTCACTATCTCTTTATCTATTATCATCTTCGACCAGTGAAACCACACTGCTCATAGGACATCGAATTGTCATTAGCAAATACAACTTCACTCAATTTTGTTACTTGAGACGCTTTACAAAGCGACAAATCACGGGAGATCCTAATGGCATCACCCTCTGAATCCCCATTCCTCCTGGGCCTTTTCCACTAGGGCTATCAAGGGTGAAGAATCCGTCTCCTCAATCCTCCTTGTACTCTCTCAACCGGTCAGAGCGACGAGATAGTACGTGCAATGAGGAGACGGATTCATCCTGGCTCGCCCTCCTTTTCCACTCACCGTTCTTCTTCGGTTCCACATGATGGGCGTGGCCGTTCTCCAGAGGCTTCGAGTACCTGCACGGCAATTTTGTTGATTCAATTTTTAAATTTTAAATCGTAAACCTCGCTCAGTAGCTCAAGATCACCGTGTTTAAAGACACGTTTTCAGCGAAACTACTTTTCAGCGAAACCATAAAACCTTTCAGCTTTTCAGGGAAACCATAAAACCATCGAAAAAAGTCAATTGTCAATCAGCACTCACGAGTTGGAGGAGGAGCGTACGGTAGGCTCGGGAGTCATGACGGGCGTCTCGCGGTGATCCACCTGAGAGGGATACGGTAAGCGATATCGATCGACTTTGCTCGGTCCCGTCGGCAAGCGCGAAATCAATTAGCCTGGCGCGCAACTAAGTGGCAACTCATAGGATTAGGGAGCGATTCGGGGGTTTAACTCAGGCGGCGAACTAAAATTAAGTAAGAACATGTTTTCTACTTCTAGCTCTCATGCATCCAACATAAACCTCGCCAATCAACATAAACGTCACACAACGAGACAATTGTTAGTACTTGCTAATCTATCTTGTTAGTTCTACCTAGACCTTTCTATCGACCCAAAAAAAGTAAACAAATTGCCTTAGCCTTCTCCAGTTCGTGTTCGACTCTCTCCAATTCCTCCTCTAGCTTCTCAATCTTCTTCTCTTCATGATGAATAATTGCCGCAGCGACGAGCAATTTCTCCGCATCAGAATGATGATGATGCTCCTCATGATGGAGCTCCTCCTTCTTCTCTTCCACTGCCGGGATTCCAGCAAATACTGCAGCCATGATGTCATCGTCGGGATGCGTCTCATGGGCATGGAGGGCCTGTTCCTCTCTCTCGATCACAGCCTCGACGGTGACGGCAGCAAGGACAGCTGCAGCGACGTCATCTGCAGTGGGGGCACGAGAGCGACGGGCTGCAGCCTCCAGAAGATGATGATCTTCGGCCTCTTCGACCACTGATTCCAGACGATGAAGAACGGCCGAAGCAACGACGGCCTCAGCGATCGGATGCTCCTGCAGGGAAGAGAGGGGAACTTAGGAGATACGGTAGACACACCAGGTGAGGATAACCGAGGAGAGGAGAAGCGATTAGAGGACATGCAGGAGGAAAGAAGCAAGCTGGAATGCACAAAGACACAGGGACACACGCAATCGATCGATACATCAGTCATCGATTCACTGCCTTACCGTCGCATAGTCATACTCGTAAATCTCCTCGTGGTGAATGGTGATGTGCTGCAAGGATACGGTAGGATGGTGCGATGTGGAGAAGTGGTGCACATTCACAATTGTAGGAGAGATAGGGACAGGGAAATGGATAGGGAAACGCGTGTGTGACTGGCAAATTGGAAAAATCACTGCGCGGATAAATCTTGATGAGGCTCCTTTCGAAAAGCTATAGGAGGTAAGAAAGTGGAATAGGGACAGGGAAAGGTGAGGGATAGTCACAGGGAAGATTGTGGATAGTTGACTACCGTATCCAATGGATACCGTAATCAATAGAGGGAAGGAAGATACCGTATCCGTGTCCTACCGTACTCCGTCAACTTACGTGAGTGTGGGCGCCGGGTCTCGCCCCGTCGTCAGAGTAGTCGAACGAGTACGACTCGTTGTGCTGTCTGAAATTATATTGTTTTGGATATATTTCCAAGATTATTATCAACAAATGAGCAGTTTTACAGTTGGATTGGGTTGGTAACTGTTCGAAGGGCATTATGATTCCGAAAGTGACGAGGAGGGGATTTTATGTTTTTGATAGCGATTTATAGAGAATCAAGAATCGCATTTCAACAGTTACATTAGCATAGTACGTGCGGTTGAAACACGAATTCAACAGGAGCCAAAAATAAAAATCAAAGGAATTTACGGCACTAGTTCGGATGAGAGCTTTTGTAGGCGAGAGACATTCTCATCCGACCTAGATCATAATTTAATTTCATCCAATCAATTAACTCAGCAACTCACTTGTACCACGCATCGACGTCTTCGGGAGCGACGAGAAGAGTCGTCGAGACGGGATTCTTCTTGATGAGAGCAACCACTTCCTGAGAAGATCAGATTGGGGTTGAGAATCGTACGTGCCCTATAGATCAAATTTGACAGGCCGCCAGTGTCTTGAACTGTATTTGATACAGTAAATTACGTGGTGAAAAAATCAGGTTATGGTTTTGAGTTTTTTGCACTGTAACGATTTCTCACTAGTCGATCCGCTAAATTTTAAGCAAAGGAGTTCCAGATACATATGTACTAGGGCAATGAAAGAACGATGCGATGTCAGCATAGATCTCATTATATAAAAATCAATATCTCTACCGTACCTTGTGGGGCGTTGTGGGATGGATGAGGATGCCGTTGACTCCGACGATTCGCTGGGCCATCTTCAGACCCGCACGATCACCGATACCGCCAACATCGACGGCGCCTGTAAGAACACGGAGATTATCATCATTAACAATCATTAATGTCATACTGCAAATGATACTGTCCAATCATGCTAGCATGTGGGTATGGCCTTTGGTGAAGCATGAGAGGAGGGGGGATGCCCAAATATTATCAAAACAATAACAACAACAACAAACAACAATAACATACCGATGAAGTGTCCCTTGCCCTTCTCGGCGTGCAGATTGAAGCCGAACTCATCCGTCACCGACTTCTTCTCCTGAAACACACAATGGATTGTTTATTTCAGTAAGAGAGTGAAGCAGAATTGAAAGTGTCAATAATTCCTACACTAACATCATCCTGCTGGTGCTCATAATCACCTAGTCTAAAGAAAAAAAAGTGGTTACCCAAAGCTTTCGAGTTGCATGAAGCTCGTATAAAAAAATCAGCCGAACACCAGCTAATGATGTATACTACTGATTGTAGCGTTTTCGGAACCAACTAAGATTCACAGTGCACGAGGATTCCCCCTTTAAAGATACCCAACCAGGACAAATTATCATTTGAATGCGCGCGAAAACCGCGACCGCAAAGTAGCGACCAAGCAACGAATGACTATATTTTTAATTGAAATTGAATAATTAATTTTATTAAGTTTATTGACCAATTGTTACTACATCTCTGGAACGACAATTGCGGAGTAGACGAACCGCAGAAAGTGAAAGTGGGAGTAGCCACAGCGATTAACAATTAAGTCTCCCTATATTCGAGTTTGAATCGCGCGCGGTTGCCTGAATCAATGCCGACACAGACCGGATGTTCCAGACAGATTTTTAGGGCTATTATCGATTTTCTGACTTTTTTAATGCGCGAGCAATACTATTTCGACCATTCTTTATCAAATGGGCAAATAAAAAAGGGGGGTCAAAATCGTCCATGTTGGGTAGCTTTAATGATCTTTGATCCCTCTTACCAGATGGCAGAGCAATGGTCGAGGACGGCCTCCCATATCAGCAGAGGGCGGAGGAGGAGCCACGAACACTGGGTCCTGCAACAAATGAATTTAGGATTACGGTAGTCGATTGGCAATCAATTTGCTCTAACATACAAAGAGAACAAAAACAGATTGCACGTCCGGAATGGCTCGGAAAGTGCACTAAACAAGGGCGCCCCCCCCCCCTTCTGATTTCACCACTCTTCCCCCTATCAATAGCTATCAAAAATGCGCATACCATTATGGGGCACAGTGATCGTTTTGGGAGGGAATTTCGAGAGCGATTTCAGTTGAGAACTATCGAGAAGGAGGGAGCAGGGATACTGGAGAGACTGCCGTAGGGGGCAGCAGTAACAGAGAAGTATGGTGAAATTGAAACATTTTCCCCCTCTGCTTTTCCAATCTCCAATCTGGAGCGACATTTCGAATTGGACAACATGGGCACAGAGAATCCGACTGATAATGCCGCAACCTTAGCTCTAACAAGCTTCCACCCTCGGCTAACTAATCTATTTCTCCCCAGGAAGCAACTGTATTTTTCTTGGTGAATCTAACAAGTTGTGACCAGACGAATTGCCACTTCCTTCCCATCCACAAAACTTGATTCTCAACCTATAATTTAGACAGGTAGACGGACATGAATAACTCTTCCAGACACAATAACCGAGGCGCCTCACTCCCTCATCTTCTCAACTTTTCCCCCATCATTCACAATAGATTCGATGAGTAATCTCTCTTGGAACGTTTGGAACGAAGGTTGGAAAAAACAGCGTGAGGAATGTGGAAGATTATGACAGGGTCAAATGGGGTGACGCATTCCTCTTTGAAATTGCCCTAGCTGCATCATGTTTCACGCAAGTGAGAACTACGAGAGCTTATCGTCTCTAATATTAAGGATGATTCAGTGATTAGACATTTATCATCCCCTCAAACGGAGCCAGATATCATCAGTACACTTCTTGCTCACAATCAGCCAATGCACTTTTGAGTATTGTTTATAGAATAATAAGATAACACATAATTGCGGTAGCTCGTAGGCTACTGGATAAGACATCATTACGCAGCGTGAAACCACCATGCAAACACAACTCCTAAAACCTTCGAAACACCAAGAGAACCCTTAGTGAGCACAGTAGACAGTAATCAGCTGTGAATACTCCGGTGTTCCCCACTCTTTCCTAGACGATTAACCTTCCCGTCTTCCTCCATTTGCCTCTCACAATCACTTGCGCAAACTGACAACTTCACCCCATCACCTCCTCCTATCTCCCTCCTCTCACCTCCCACGCACTTCCGGAACACGGCTAACTCTTCTTCAATATTCCATCCTCAATTAGGTACCACCAAGCAAATTTTCAAACTTCCTCTAAAATTCAAATTTTTCTTGCAACTGGGCATTATGCGCTGTAGAATCATGATAGCACTTCTAGATTTTCAAAACAATTCAACTTAAACCATTATAAGTTAAAGAGTTTGGTGTTTTTTTCGCGCGTCGCGGTCGGAGCGTCGCGTGTTTCCACGGAGCACATCATATACCTCCTTTTGTGAACTATTTTTCTTTGCATTTTGTGACACGGGATTTTTGATTTTTTGCATTTTTGAAATAAGAGATGATTGCTCCATTGATTCCAGAGCGATTAATTACAGAACATTCAGAAAATCAACACTTGACAAGGTACGGTAGCTACAATGACCAGCACGTGTCACTCCATTTTCTCAATGTTCGCTGCGACAGATTTTGCTGAATTTTGCCAGGGACTTCTATTCATCCTCGACCAACTTCACAATTAGGAAACTGGACAACGGCATCTTGAATATCATTCGTACGCTAATTAAAACAGAAAATATCGAAAAATCTTGAACTTTGAATTCGAAGTGTATAAAACCGCCGCGACAGATTTTTAGTATTTTTGAAATATATACTCTACTCGACCATGTCTTCATTTAAATATAAAAACTGAGAGGCTGCACTTCCTAATATTCCATAAACCCTAGAAAAATCAAATTAACGTTAAGATTTGAATTCCCGGGCGATTTCGACTATTTGTACCTTTTCCCGGCTCTCAACCTTTAATTTCCCGGATAACGGTCTCTAATCCTCAATTCGAAAAAAAGAACGCGAAACATAATTTAGAAACCGCGACACGACGAAATTTCGACCTCTATTACTCTCAAATTCCCCCATCTGGACCACGCATCTCCATCCTACACTCCTGGAACAATCCCAAAGCGGCAAAACAAAAGTTTTCGCTCTATCCAAAACATGACCTCTCGGAGTAACGAGCAACTGTGAATCACCTCAATCGACCAATCGATAATCTATCGGAGGAGGGCAGTCGAAACTCCTACTGCCTACTCCTCCTCGATAATCCGTATGGGTCGAGAGTGTATTGCAATTGGGAGAAGGGAGGGGTGAGGGGAGGAGGATACAGGGAGAGATCACAGGCGAAAAAGAAGAGGAAGGGGGATGCAAAGTGAGGGGCGATTCTCGCTAGATCATTGGCAAATTGCTCGCACGAGAGAGAGAGAGAGAGAGGGGGGGGGAAGCTATAGTGATCTCTCGTGCTCTCTTCATTTCGCACGCTCTCTCTTATCTCTCTGATCGGCGAGATATCTGGGGAAATGGATTAATAATCACTTATCGAAACGGATTCAATCAAGGCGTCAAAGGCGAAAAAGGGCTGGCGACTAACTGAAAGCGAGGGAGAAACTGTACGATGTGGATGAATCATCTGGTCTGATACGAGAGATAGAGAGAAGACTCTCCTAGTTTCACGCGCTATCTCGTCGGTCAGAGTACTGGAAGATAGTTGCGGAGGAGGGGGTGAGCTCACAACTCCTCTGCGAATCTCTAACAGTGCCAATGAGAGCGGAAGAAAAGCACTCAAGAGTTAGCAGGAGAGGGAGGGGTGACTCAGTTTTTTTCACAGGGTTGAATGCGATACGAGTGTATCGTAATTCCGCACAAGCACTGCCTAAAATCCAAATTCGGGTTTTTTTCGGCATTATCTGAAACGCTGTATCACTAAAATTTGCTTGATCCAGAAATCAAGATGCTTCAAAATATTGCAGTATTGACTACATAAAATCCTCAATGCCATGTATTCTCTAACGTCAATCAGACCCGCTTCACAAATCCACCTTATTCGGGGAAACTGAATAACTCCTATCTCTAGCAACGATCTACATCCCTAGTGCTTCCTACTGCTCTCGATTCCATTCGGGGCAGATATTATTCCCCCCCCTCCCATTGCGTGTGGCATCACTCCTTCTCCTCTCCAACTAACTTCCTTTGTCGTGAATCTTCTCCCTTTCACTCCCTTCTCTCCTCTCCAATCTCCCCAACTCCCTCTCTTTTCTCTTCTCTATTCCCACAACACAGTCGAATCTGCTTCTTGTTGTTAGGAATGAGCAAGCAATCAAACAATACCCGCCCAATTCCAATTCCAGCCCTCAATAAACACCATGTCATTAACCATGTACATCGGCGTTCCATGACAATCACAAAATCGGAGAACAACATTCAGCGCCAATGATTGGCAGAGAATCACCCACAAACAACTAACTAATTGTAAGCACACTAGATATTTTCTGTTCGATAAGCTACCGTACTCCCCAAAATATCGATACCGTACTCCTCAATCCTGAATACCGTACCTTGGCAGCGGATCCATTGGGCGCGTACCAGGCGGCAGGAGGGGGCGACCCAGACGACTTCTCGTGATTGTTGTTCGTCGAATGACGACCCTGCGAGAGATCAGAGATCAAACTACAAACTACAATGATCAGGGAGTAGACTAGAGTCTAGTCACGACGTGCTCACCGTCTCTCCGTCCTTCGAGATGCGAATGAGATTGGGCATCGTGGGCGAGATCGTGATGTTGTGTTCCTGCAGAGAGATCAGAGATCAAACTAACATTTATTGCAGTAAAATATTTACAAAGACGATTCAATTCGAAATCAGTCGGCCTGATGCTTCATCGACGCTTATAGAACGAATGAAGCAGGAATGTGTCACGTATGAAACTCATTTACGATCACGAATACAAAAATCCTTGATGCCGCATTATTGTACCGTAAATCATCCATCACTGCTCCTACAGTACTCCTCTTTCCTCCCCCCTATACCGTACCTTGTACCAATTTGCTCCTTCCTCTTCAATCACGAGCAGCTCACATCGCATCGGATCCTGCTTGATACGCTCAACCACCTGCAAATAATAATAACGATAATAAATATTGGCTTGGGGATGGCAGAGCCCGCCGTACCGCGGAAAATGCCTAACAAATATTGTTTTATTAAAAGGAGAGGGAAATACATATCACTGATCGACGCCACGCACTCATCAAGTAAACTTCGAGATGCGGTAATGCGCCTGGTGCGAAATTTCCATTTTCATTGACAAAACTACACTGCTAATTCTCACATTCTCTATTTAAAATTCTTACACGTTCGAGATGAATTGATCATCAGAACTCATCCCAGTCATTTTCATTACAGGGATGAAACCCACAATCACCAAGAGAAATTTAATGCGTACCGTAAAATAGCCCCAATAATTGCATCCTATCCCCCTACAACACCCTCCCTTCCCTCCCTTCTACCGTACCTTCTTGTGGGTCTCTCCCTGGATGCTCACTCCATTGACGGCGAAGATGCGATCGCCCATGCGCAGACCCGCATGCTCGGCCGGTGAACCCTGCATAGAATCCATTAGAAAACTTGATCTTTGATCTTTGAGAAGGGATAGAGATAGAAGAACAACTGAACAACAAGTTCGTATCGTAGAAAATTTAGTTTCGTGTGACAGACAACGCAAGATTGGCCATCCACTTTCAGTAGTGAATATCACAAAACATCGCAACTCGAAACAAGCAGGTCGTGAAACTCTAATATTTTTAAAAATATTTCTGAAAATACCTTGTCGACGGTGCCGACAAACTGGTCCTTGCCTCTCTCAGCGTGCAGATTGTAGCCATACTCCTGAAAATGAAGAATAAAAATTAATGATGAAAGATCAAAGATCAAGCAATGTCAAATTTGAAGTTTTCTAATACAATGCATCAGATACATCACCAGAACCGTATACATCCATCCCTACTTCATAAGATATACGTCTCCTTTGGCCAATCGATAATCTCCTCTACCGTATCCCCCCTCATCCAGACTATCTTCATCAATCAATAACTACCGTACCTGATCATGGGTGGCCTTCTCGACCAGACAGACTCGGGGTTGGGGCGCGTCCGGGGGAAGCTGCATCGTCTATCGTATCGAGTGTGGATATTATATATCGGTCCCTTCTGTCTGTCTGTCCTTGTGTGGATCGAGTCGCCGCTGGTGAGGCTGCGAAATACCACGATAGGATCAGGAAAATCGATAATTCACAGGATTACGGTATCGATCGATAATCGTGAAAATGATGAATTCGAGAGAGTGTTACATGCAGAAGAGAGGAGCTTACAAACATGCTGATAAAAGAGAGGCGATAAGGTGTTGCGCCTTATTCCGATGCAATTGTCATTCGGGAAAGGAAAAGACAAGAGTGATAAAGACGCGTGTGAAAGTCATTCAACATTGCTGAGAATAAAGCCGTTTACATAAATCGATAATTGCGAATCATAACACAATATTACCGTAATATATGTAATCACAATTAATCGATAATGACGACGAGACTACGATCTAATGTGTATAATCCTACAAAGGGGGAAGGGGAATAGACTCTCGTGCGCTTTTCTCGCTAGCGATTAGAACTGATAATCACACTCGCGAGTGGCCCTAATTCCAGAAAGGAAAGGAGAAGAAGGAGAGAGAGGGGAGACACGGTTGGAAAGAGTACTGCGAGAGATGATGAGAAAAGGAGTAAGGAAGGAAAGAGGAGGAGGAGTGGGGATGATGGGACTGTATCAATCACATTCCTAGTGATTCAACATACGACAATCACTTTCCAGCTATCATACTGAAACACTGTCCTCAAATATCACTCATTGAACGTCACAATGATAGAGAAGGAAGTCATTGCACTGATATCAACACCATATTCCCATCACTAATCGCCTTGCGTGGAAACTATCCCACTAATACTTCGATTCTCTTCTCAATCTCATCATTCACGTACTGAATCCCATCTCAATATGATGATCTTGACCCACAACAACTCTCATCGAATGAACATACTTCCAGTGAATAGCACTGCAGACATAGGAATGTGATCATGATGAAACAACTTCCCATCAACTACCGTAATCTCGGAAGCGTTCAATAGGAGATCACAAAGGGGAATCGACAACTGATCGGCAAGCGAGACAAAAAGTGCCTCGGGGCTTGGTAAATAGCGCAAATCGAACGGCGCTCATTAAGATCAAAAAGAATGATAGGCAATATCCGGTAGTGTTGTATGATCACTATGCCACAGGGAGGATCAAAATGGAAGAGGTAAAAAAGGGAAGATGTAGAAGAATGAGTAGCCACTTCACCCCTCTACACAAGGGCACTTCTCAAGTGAGAAGAAAGGAAGGAAGAGACAGATAGAACCGCTCTCTCTTCAATGGTATGAGAGACACACGACAGTTACTCGTTTTCTACTATCCCCTCAAAGGTTAGGGGTTAGCTGGCAATGTTCCAATTGGGTTCATCTCTGAACCCCCGTTGGACGAAAAATGCGTTCTCCCTCTTGTAAGCGACCATTTCTCGCGCCTTCGCTAATAAAAGGGAGTACTATTCTCGTTCTCGCCCTTCTCCTTTCCTACCTATCCATTCCCCCCCCCCCCAACCCGGAGTGAGAGGGAGGTAACTAATACCTCTTACTACTCTTGCACCTTCTTCCTTCTAAAAAGGTCACGCACGGGAGCGGGTTTTCTCGCCATCATGGAGAGGAGGAGAGAAACAGGGGGCCATTTGTCACGACACACGATCATTTCCAATGGATGGGAAAGGTGCCAAATAAAATTCTCATCCACATAAATTCATCTCTAGATTCTACACTCTTCCTTCACTACAAATATAGTCTTGTGAACTCTCCCATCAAACACGCAACTATCAGTCAGTGTACAAAAACTGACTGGCGAGGCAACAATGTATGGAACTCGACCATTGATGGTAACTGTGAGTGGTGAATAGACGAGGGGATGGGAAGTGATAGGGAGAGATGGGGACGGAAAAGGGGAGGGGGGGGGGGTACTAAAACCCTTCGAGCGCAAACTGTGTCGATGTGTTGCAGTGAGTGATCACAGCTCTTCAACAGCTTCAACAGCAACAGCTCAACAGCTCTTCAGCTCTTCAAGCCATTGTCATACTTGGAACAGTATGACTCTCTTCATTTCGCATGCTCTCTCTCGCTTAATCCAGCTCGAATTGGCATATAGTCATTCTGCCATCAGCTGAACATCATCCGATATCCGATCAACGTCACTTCCTCCTCTACTACTCTCCCTTCCCTTTCCTCTCTTGAACATCAATGCCAAACAGATTCGGAATGTCGGGAGAGATAGAGAAGGGAGGAGACGAGGGTCGCGGTGTATAATGATAGCCATAAACATGACGATTAGCCCTTTCTCCTCTTCATTCGCTCACTATAACCTCTCTACCACGGGAGTTCCCTAGTTAGATGGGAGGGATTGGAGAGGGAAATAAACAACAATAACCATCATATTGGCCGTGTGAAACATGCGATACCTACTCAGTTGAGGATACAATTTGATCGTGTCCACGGCTAAAGATCAGTCGATTCCATCAGATAGAGAGAGAGAGAGAGAGAGAGAGAGAGAGAGAGAGAGAGAGAGAGAGAGAGAGAGAGAGAGAGAGAAGAGGAAGGGGGATCGTCACATCTCGACTGGTGATGTGATTCGTCTCCTCTCTCTCTTTCCTCTGCGAAGCATTGCAATCCGACGAGATAACGATAAGCCTACTAGGTGCGAGAGTGGGACAGAAGAGGAGAGGCGAGAGAAGACGAGGGAAGAATACTCGGATGGAATCAGAGTGAGAGACAAGAGGAAGAAGTGCTGAGATGGACACTTCCAAGAGATGAGAATGATTCCAGGACATCATCCCCGATTAGGCAATCTTACACATGCATGAAGAAGTTTGGTGACAAAAACTTTCGAAAATCGGGAATGTTTATGAAAAAAACCGACTAATGCTGAAAGCCGGGTGTGTTCGCGAATCGAAGGTTATACATGCATGGTTAACAGAAACATCGAAAGCGGGGTATATTTTAAAATTCAAGGTAGTTTTCGACTAGCTTTTTCATACACTAGAATGCTCCAACTACGAAGATCTTCTTCAATCCAATTGAAGGCACTTCCACACAGTTTTCTCTATTTTTCTCCATTGCGAAACAGTGAATCGACTTGTGAACAAGCGAGGAACGGAAGAGGGGGAAATACAATAAAGCGAATGATCGAGAGAGAAAAGAGAAAGATCGACTAAATGGGAGGATTCGTCATCACTGGAATCACTCTTCACAACAAGCCAAACATCTGGGTGCGGATCTACGAAGAAGACATTTTCAAAGAATTGTGGGGCCCCCTCGCAGTCTGCGAAATTTTTGAGAGATTTTTTTTCGAAAATAGCAGAGCCCCCGGTCATCTAGTGGAAGTTAGCCCATCAGTGAGTCAAAGACGATCAGGCTACAAGCTGATCTCACTCTGGAAAGTTGATCCTTGCGTGTGAATTCTGATGGGGGCGCGAGCTCAACTCGACACGTCAAGGAGGGAGGGGGGGGGGGGGGAACTGTATACACTCCCTCGCCCCTCCTCCTCTCCGTCTCTACCCCCTCCCTCCCTCCCTCTTCATCAATCTTTTTAGCTTCAGGGGGTTGATCAGGGAGTGAATGACTAGGAGAGAGAGAGAGTGGTAGACAGTCAGAGCATTCTCCGGGGGTAAAGAGTTCGACGACTCTTCCGCGCACTTTTTTGTCCTCGCTTCCCTCCTTTCCGCTCTCCTTTCTTCTATCTCCTCTTTCTAACTGTGATTTCCACGCGAATTGGGACAGTGATTGGAATGAGAGGGGAAGAAGGATGAAGGAAACTTGCAATGAGCGAGACAGTTAAGGTTTTTTTGCGAGGATTGTGAGCACCACTAACCAACACTCCTTTTCAATTCCTGACCCCATCTACAGGTCACACCTTAGTTCACTTCCCTGACAAGAACTGCCTTTGATCTGTCCCAACAACGGAACTCCATTAACCGCCGTGTCTCTATCTCTCTCGATCTGAGAGATAAGACCCCCTCTTCAACTGTTCCATCTCTCTCACAGTTCCTCCCATGCAAATACTCCGTTCTGCAACTCGTCAATTCCCTTCAGGGGGAAGGTTCGGGGAGATTTCTGTACACTCAAATGCAAACACAGACCATTGAGGGAGGGGCGCATATGGTTACTCATGCATTCACTATCCGGAGGGAGAGGCTGGAGGAGGGGAGGGACAGTTTGGGATTGGAGATAAATAGATGGATGACCAGTAATGGCCTAGCTAACGCATCCTAACACGCTAACAACTACTACTAGTAGTAGGCTTCACAATGGGTAGAGATGAGTCTAATGGTCATGGGAAAAGAAGTGAGCACAGAGCAAATTTTCGCGCAAATCACGACAAAACTACTCAAATAGTTGAAATCAAGACAATAAAACGGAAGAGCCAAGCGCCCGGGTTCATGCCAGCTAAGCCAGTGGGAAGAAAGTGGCCGTTCCCATGCCATTTTCAACTCGTTAGAGCCAGTCGCTGGCACTAAGCTCTCCCTGGGTCAGAACCATTAATCTCAACGAGAGAACCCGGAGGGCTTCTAATTAGTACCTCCTAAGAGCGCTTTCCAATCAGGACAAACGGGCAATCAACCAATTGCAAAGCCGGAAAAATTTGCCGAGAAAATGGCGGCGCGGGCTCGCAGTATTGCACACTGCTTACCCTAGTCGAGGAGGTGAATAAAGCAAGAAGGGCGAGAGATCAGGGGAAAGTGAGAGAGTGGGAAGAGAATTGAGAGGATGGTCACCCATAGGCATGACTGATTCCACTTGGGCTGATTCAAGGTCGGTCTGGAGAATGGAGGGGAAGGAGGGAGGGGGGGAGTTCCCCTCCTCATAGCCTCCTCCCATAGAGTTCTTCAGATTATTAGACTTGTGGAAGGAGGTGAGAGACAATGAGTGGGGAGGAGAGTGGCAGACACGCAGACAAACAGTTCCGCGGCGAGAGAGCACGCGAATCGAGGAGAGTCACGGACGGGGATTTGCGTGTGCGCTGGTGATGAGCGTCTGGGAAAAGACCTTCAGTCGAGTTTCGCTTGCATAATCACAGTGTGATTGACAATGTGCAATGTTCACCCTGGACACCAGTTATTACAACCAGCCGTGGGAGAAGGGAGGGAGGAAACCATCTCAGTGTTACAACTTGCGGTGTGAATGATGGTGTGAGAATGGCAATGATCACTGAATGATTAATGGAGACTGTAACTGAGGGGAATGATCAGGATCGATAGTGAAAGAGAGTGGCCTAAGGGCAGAAGAAGATACTGACTGGTCATCATCCTTGTTTGCTCACGGAATAATGATAGGGGAAGAAGAGCGGAGAGGGGAGATAAAGCGGCTCGTCCATTGATCAATCGATGGTACATTGCACCGTAACCCATCTCTCAATCAGGAATGTTCACGCAGCACCATCGGTATCCGGGGGGGGGGGGGGGGGGGGGTCGGGGGATACCGGTTAGTCCACGCGGGGCTTTTGTTAGGGAATGGACAAAAGGTGTGAATGGAGTGTACGGAATAGATTGAGAGGATCGGAGGGCGGGGAAGGGGGGGGGAGGGTTCATGGACCGTTCCTCGGAGGAGAAAAAAAACCCGAACATACGTGGAATTCTCAAATTTATAGGTTAATGGATAGCCAATAATCGCTGATTCTTCTCAGAAATAAGGGAAAGTGTACGATCGTTAACCGGCCGGAATGTGTGGACTGATTCCCATTTTTTCGAGATGAATAGCGGTGGGAGAAAACTCGGCAAACACAAGGTAACAGGGCGCGTAAAGTATTCGTCCGAAGGAGAGGCGAACACCCCCCCCCCCCTCCCCTAAGCCACTCGGGCAATAGAGGAACTTCACTCGACACCACCGAAAGCTAGCGGAAGCGTGTTGAAACTAGCAAAAAGTGATGGTAAAACAATGCCAACCGAGCACACTCAAGTGGAGAGAGCTCAGATTCGTGGAATCTTCTGGGGAGAATAACTGAACCCCTTCTCTGAACCTCATAGACAGAACGGCAGAAGCGGCTGAATACACGGAAGATATTCGTGGAATAGAACCAGAGAGACAAAGAGACGTGAAAGTGTGTGTGATCAGCCACATTATTGACATGAATCGATAGGAAGATGGTGAACAAAAAGAAGATAGTGGGATGATAGGCGTGAGCGATTTGTCACACATTCGAATGGAACAACGGAGGTGTGACAGAGGGAAGAAAAGGTGAGGAGATAGGAGGGGGGGCGCGAAATAACGACCAAAGGAGAGGAGACAGGGTGAATCAGCCCTTGATGAGGATGGCACATAGGATGGTTAATTAACCAGCCACATCAGTGCATTTTGCCCATCTACAGTACTGGATCGATGACAGTAGTGAAGGAATGGCGGATGAGGCTGGCTCCATCGAGTCATTCATTCGATTAGTCACTGTGCAAATGAGGCACTAGATAGCTTGCGGCGAGGGCAAAATAGTAGGCGGAATAGAGAGACGAGGGAACGGCAGAGCATCAGAAAGTACTGATAACGCCCAATCGTTATTTTGTTATGGCGGAGATAAGAATGGGGATAGGACACCTTTCTGAAGGGACGGGACGAAGCAAGGAACAAGGAGGATGTTTGGACAACCTTTACTGAGAAAGTTTGCGAGGATTACACTCCGCCATGGTCAAGAATTGTATTGTGTGAGGAAGACGCTGTTTTAAACAAAAAAATTTTTTTGTTTTTTAAACAAAGAAAACAAAAGAACAGGAGAAGAAAGCGCCAGAATCGTGACAAATGCAGTTCCTAGATTGCATGGGTTGTTTCGATAGTAGGAGACAGAGACGCTATTAGTCACTGTCCGCTAAGCGGCTCGCGTAATGCAAATTTCAATGAGCGTTATAGAGGCGCACTAAGCTTGAATAGCCAAACAGCGACAACCGAACAAGGGTGTGCCAACGTTGCAATTATGAAACAAGAGCTACGAAATACCGGCAAGAATATATCAATTTTAAGAATAGTGCATGAGTTATCTCCGAAGGTGCATGGACCAAAAAATAAAAGAAAAACGATTTACACTTAGAAAATAAGCGATAAAAAAGAGAAGACTAATGATATATAGGTTAGTAACAACGACAAAAAATGAGTTGAAAAAAAACAGTCGATATCAATAGGGAGGGCAGCGGCGAACTTTTAAAGGCATTAAATAAATAACCTGTTATGCTCAACCTATGCATTCGATAGTGCCGAATCATAATATAAAAATAAAATTTTTAAAAAATGAGCGAAAACAATAATTATGTTAATTACAAAAACAACGAACGAAAATGCTCACCTACCGTACTCTTTAGGATCCCTCGAGTTTGCACTAGGACACATTTATTATTTAGCATTTCCTTTTTTATATTTTATTGTAATTATTCAAAAATATATAAATATTTTATGATTGTGAGCATTATTCGAGTGTCTACAACATAAATGCGATCGATTTTGAATACAGAAATAATAGGAAAGCTATTATTACGCTTATAATAGTCAATCGTGCGTGCATGTGGATTCAACCCAAGGTTTCGGTATCTCCGACAGAGAATTTTCCCAACGTCTACCAATGAGGGGGAGGGCTTGGGTATAAGTGATGATATAAAAGTGGTTTGGTTAGCGGGGAAGGTCTATTATCGGAAGGGGAGAGCGAAAACATCGGAAACTCGCGGGCGTGGGGGGAACTCAGGACAATCAATCGAAGGTTTCGATACCTCCGGCAGAAAATTAAGGCGATAGCTGGCAACGGGGAGACGGGGGAGGGTATGTGCAATGATTTCAGAGCGGTTTGGCTGAGGGGGAAGGCCAAGTATAGCGATGGAAAGGCCAAACCATGAGAAAAACGTGCGCTCTGGCGGATTCACTTCAAACAACCAAAGATTTCAGTGTCTCCGGCAGAGAAATTTCGCGACAGTTACTAACGGGGGGATGAGGGAGGACATATGTGATCATATCAGAGTGGTTTGGTAGAGGGGGAAGGCCAACCGTATGTACGGGGTTGCGGAAATGGAAGAAAATCGAGTACACGGGTGAATTCACGACAAAGAACCCAAGGTTTCGGTACCTCCGGCAGAGTAATTTCAGGAAAGGAAGTAACGGGGGGATGGGGGAGGACCCAGGCGATGATTTCAGAGTGGTTTCTTAGAGGGGGAAGCCCAACCATAGCGAGGGGAGCTCGGCAAAAACGGAAAATCGCGTGCACGTGCGAATTCGCGACAAACAAATCAAGGTATCGGTACCTCCGGCAGAGAATTTCCAGGAAAGAAAGTAACGGGAGGGTGGGGGAGGACCCAGGCGATGATTTCAGAGTGGTTTCTTAGAGGGGGAAGGCCAAATGTAGGAACGGGAAAGCGAAATCGAAAAAAATAAAAGCCAAATTTTTTAAAGTGTTCATATTTACAAAAATCAAAGGAATTAGCACAGGCTATGTGGCGTATGCGATAGTTTTGAGCTGTGAAAGTTATTTCCTAGCGAGAAAATAGTAATTAAATTAAAAAAAGGTCAATAAATAAATAATTTGAAGAAGGCTAAAAAATAAAATCAATATTCGATTCGCTCGAAAAAAGTTGCTAGCATACTGTATCGCGTTTCGCATCGGGAACATACGCTGCCCTCCCTAGATATCAATTTGTGAAAACCTCAAGTGCATCATTACAGAACATAAAAAATACCGTTTTCCTTTATTCATTCGTAATTTTTATTTTATTTTTAAATTCGTAAATTTCTTTAATTTCTATTATCACCGATTATTCATATGCATTCAAATCAAATTTCAAGCAAAGTAAATGGCTCAGAATACAGAAGGTTTGTACTTTGCGTAAACAGTCTGTCCCACATGGATGTAGCCGGGTTTGACGAGACCTGTCAATTGGTGAAGCTCACACTGCACCAATACCAAAGGATCAACCTGCATTGACGCCAAAGATAGGCGACTGTCCGTGTGCATCGCGAAGTTTGCCCTCAGGAGCCAATCGGAATCTGTGAATGATGACTAGATATTCCAATGGATAGATAACTCACTCTCTGAGCTTCTTGAGTGGCTGCATGTCAGGATCCTTCACTCCCGTCTCCGGGTCTACTGTAGTCAGCACACAACTGAAATTTATCGATTAGTTTTCATTGATAAGAAACAGATCCTACCGAGTGCATGGTTTGAAACATTCGAGATGAGCATCTCCAATTCTGATCTCTGCCCATTTATCCTCGTCCCATGCAGCGCACTGATCTACCACGATGTTGCCACGGAAATTGAGCGATGTGCACTGAAGAGTACGGTAGATGGGGTTACGGTAGCTACAGTATCCTCACCGGTCTTTCCAGTTGCTGATTCAATGCCTTCAGTGAACCCTCGGTAGTAATCATGTAGGGCGCGAGATCGACGTACATTACCTTCAATCTATAGTATCGGAGACTAGATACCGTAATTGCTTACCGTATCCGATCGTTTCGGTACCGGATTGTTCCACCATTCCTGCTCTGTCTTGCAGGGACGACCGTTGAACAGATCGGGACGGTAGTAGATTAGACGAGTGTCTGGATTACAGTAGGTAAATCGATATAAGATGGAATACTGTAGATACCTGGCTCTTCGAGGAAAGTGGTGATCAGTTCGGCCACTTCATCTCCACAGTCGACACCGTCTGCCTCGAGCTTTGCGTGCAGTCTGCAAGGGAGGATTGCTAATGCCAATTCAAGTCAAATTTCGACAGGACGACGATTCTCAGATCACACACAACGCACATTCCCCTCTTGACGTCTCTCTTCGCAATCACATCAGCCAGCACGACGCGCACCGACCGCCCATTGGGCGTGGATACGGAAAGCACACCATCGACGATCTCCGACTACAATTGAGAAAGTACACACTGCATTCAGCACCATTCTCCTCACCTCGATCAGAATCATCTTCGGATGAGCGCGTGCAGTGAGGAACTTGCCCGAAGTTCCGTTGATGACGAGGAACTCGCGATCACGATACTCACCGAAGGAGACTCCCATTGGACCGCAGTGGAGGGAGAAGACCTGTGGACAATTTGGAATGTTCACTATTCACCACTTCAACTTACCTCTTTTCTCTTACACGATTTGATCGGGAACATCCAGAGATGCTTCACCGTTCCGATCGGAATCCATTCTGTACGTTGAGAGTCAAGGAAAGTCTTCAGAATGCGGAAAGCCTTGAAGAAACATTGCAAGGTAGAAATGATTTTTTTTGAATCACGCAGTGTTTGAATCTTTGTTATTGAGTGGAAAAAACCCTGAGTGACCCTGAGTGGAAAAAAGTTGGTGTTCAAACTTGATATTGAAGATGGAAAGGTGCAAAGTGAACAACTCACATTGTAAGTAACCACTGTCCCTCCGATACAAGCAAGCAGCAGCCTCTTATCGTCAAGAATCATCTTTAAATTGCAAATTAAATGGGAAAAAAGCGTGAACACCTATAAAATCACGAGGAAAAAGAACGCGGCTGGTCGGTGTTTTGTGTGAGGGTGCGCTAATACGAAAACGGGAAATGAAGAGGGGTCACTGTCATCTCTCTTTCTATCATCCTCCCTCCTCCCTTTCCCTTGTCTCTCTCCACATTCTTATCGCGCTCATTGATCTCTGGTCTGAAGAATCTGAATGATAGGACGACATCTTTACATACAAAACAGACTGTTAGTGCCCAAGGCCGAATCATCATCGATTAGCGTCTAGACTAATCTGAAACCGAGTAACAAGCCGATTTCGTCTGTCGATGCTCACTGAAGACAGAACGCTGCTTCTCGCCTGTATTGGCGGATCTATTCTAACGTTCAATGTGGGTTGTGTACTTTCCCAATTGCCTGACTATGATCTAATCGCAGGCTTTCCGCATTCTGAAGACGTTCCTTGACTCTCAACGTACAGAATGGATTCCGATCGGAACGGTGAAACATCTCTGGCTGTTCCCGATCAAATCGTGCAAGAGAAAGGAAGTGTGCTGAAGTGGTGTGGGGTAAACATCCCAAATTACCATTCAGGTCTTCTCCGTGCATTGTGGGCCGCTCGGTGTTTCTCATGGAGAAGGAAGAGACAGAGAATTATTGGTCGTCAATGGGAAAACCGGGTTGTTCCTCACATCAAGACAGCATCCGAAGATGATTCTCATTGAGGTAAAATGGGGATTGGTGCACGGTGAACTTCTAAAATTACAGTCAGACATCGCCGATAGTGCGCTTACCGTATCCACGCCCGATGGACGATCAACAACCGTTTCTATGAAGGAAGTAATCGCAGCGAGAAATGTCACAAGAGCGACGTGAGCATACAACCGTTTTGGGAAACATCGTCCTGTCAAATGCACTCGTAGGCTCTTCGACAGACTGCAGGCTGATGGGTTGGATTGTGGAGATGCAATGGGCGAGTTGCTCAGCAGTTATCTACAGGAGCCAGGTACGGTTCCTTTTTATCGATTGACCTACCGTAGTCCAGACATCCGCTTGATTTACTACCGTCTCGATCTGTTCAATGGTCGTCTATGCAAGACAGAGCAGGAATGGTGGAATAATCCTGTCCCGAAACGATCGGATACGGTATGATATTACAGAACTTCAGAACACATTGAATATTTTTAGATAACCTGCGCTGACTTTGCCCCATACTTGATAACCACTGAAGGATCGCTCAATGCACTGAATGAGCAGTTGGAGAGACCGGTGAGATTTTTTTGACCAGACTTTGAAACATAATTGTTGTGAAAAAGAAAAAAAGTGGATTGTTCATCTCGCAGTCACTTTCATGATGTAGAATAATTCGTACATTACAGGTCACATAAGTCTTCTTCCGTGGTAATATCGTCGTTGATCATTGTGTTGCGTGGGAAAAAGACAAATGGGCAGAGATCCGAATAGGAGACGTGTAGCTGCAGTGCTTTGCGCCGTGCACCCGGTAGGCTCCTCCGACTTTCTGACCACACCCCCTTCTCTCGATAACTCAGCTGCGTTTTGACTACAGTGGATCCAGAAACGGGCGTGAGAGATCCGGAAGTGCAGCCACTGAAGAAGCTTAGGGAGTGAGAATATTTGTATCGCATTGTCAAAATACAATTTAAATTACAGATTTCGATTGGCTCCTGAAGGCAATATGCGAAAGGCGCATGGACAGTCGCCGATCTTCGGTGTAAATGCAGGTGTGATCCTGTTCATTGGTGAGACGTGCACGTCCCTATTTGCCAGGACTCGTCAAGCCGGGCTACATTCACGTTGGACAAGTGGTCTACGTACGATACAAGGCATCGGCTTTCTGATTTGAGACTTTCATTGATAATAATAAATTCTTCAGCGATAATAAATAATTTATGCATTTCATCAGAAAGGCGAAGGTTTATACTTGACGTAGACAGTCTGGCCGAGATGGACGTAGCCGGGCTTGAGTAGACCTGAATTGAATCATGTTCAGAGCCAATTCAGTAGATTCAAACCCGCATTGACTCCGAAGATGGGAGATTGGCCGTGTTTCTCCCTCAAGGGACCATCGGGAGCAAGGCGGAATCTACAACGAGGAGGGTAATTGGTAACTAAACGATCAGGAATTATAAATATGGGTATTCGTTTCTCCATTTTGCGTTGACTCTCACCGACCCACGAGTGTGGGTGAAATGAAGATACGATTACTTATATTTCGAACTCTGACTCCCTCATTCTCTTCAACGGTTGCATCTCTGCACTCTTCACGCCATCATCCGGATTCACCGTTGTCAGAATGCATCTGGAAGGCAGCAGAGAAAGGGGCGTGGTCTAAAGGGGGCGCGGCCTGTACCGGGTGCACGGTTTGTAGCACTGCAGCACGACATCACCCATTCGAATCTCCGCCCATCGATCTTCGTCCCACGCGGAAGAATGATCGACGACGATATTGGCACGGAACCACGTGGATGCAACCTGATAATAATCATGTTTCTAAAATATCCAGAGCTCATGAATAATGTAAAAATGTAAAAAAAAAAGAAATTCTAAATTCTCGCCTCATTGATCGACTGTCCTTTTACATTCCAAAGTTATCACGTCGATGAAACGTATCGTGAAATGGACAATGAAAGCAAGCTAACCGGCGTCTCCAATTCCTTGTTTAGTGCAATCAACGATTCTTCAGTTGAAATATGATAGGGAGATAGATCAACGTAGCGAACCTAAGATCAAACGTTGCTTGAGTCGATAGTCAGAAAACTACCGTATCCGATCTCTTCGGGACCGGGTTGTTCCACCATCCGGGATCGGTAGTGCATGGGCGACCATTGAAGAGGTCCGGTCGATAGTAGATCAATCGAATATCTAAGGTTATCTGTTTCAGTTATTGATCCATCGGTTACCGTATACCTGACATCTGGAGGTAATCGTTGAACAGTTGTGCGACTTCATCCCCGCAGTCAAGACCGTCGCACTGCGTGCCATTTTTCCTGTACGGCAACGTTGACTAATCGTTCCCTTATTCAAATTTTGTCAGTGCGACATTTACTAAATATGTGGTGTACCACTCACGTAGCACGATGCACAATGCGTCGTTCAATAACTTCGCTCAGAACAACGTGTGCCGACGATCCATCGGGCGTAGATACGGCAAGCACGCCATCGACGACGTCTGTCTGAAAGGAACACCATGGTGTGATTAGGAAACGTCGTCCTCACGTCGATGAGCATCATTCGTGGTGCGGTGCGTGCAGTGAGCATCGTGCCAGTGGCGCCCTCGATGGCTACGAATTCCCGGTCGCGGTTCTCACCGTATCGAGGCCCGAGATCATCGCAGTACAGGGAAAAGACCTGAATAAGTTTGTTCGAGAGGCTAAATTGAATAATACTGATACCTCCTTTCTCTTGCAACTCTTGATCGGGTGCACCCATAGGTTCTTCACTGTACCGACTGGCACCCAATCATCGGTGTGACGGGATGAGTACAGTGTCCGGAGCAACTGCAGCGAATGATATCTATTCCATGATCAATATTCAGAAATGGAAACGTTGATTCTTTTTTTCTCAGGAAACAATAGGTGTGAATAAGGAGTTTTTTTTGTTTTTTTTTGAATGATAACGAACTCTACAAAAAAGGGCTGGGTCAAAAACGAAGAATAGCCCAGATACGATCGTGAACTCACGTTGTAAGAGATGATTGTACCCGAAATGCACGCAAACAGCACTTTCCTATCTTCGAGAAGCATGCTATTGAAATGAAATGGGTGCACGGAAAGGGAAGGTTTATATGGCTCCTGGTTGATGTATGCCATTGTAATGATCGGAAACGATAAGCGTGCCTATTTCGTGACTTTTCACTGTCATCCCTCCCTTCGCTCTCCCTTTCTACTCCAATCACACTGATGTGTACAAAATACGCACATGAGCGAGAGAGATCGCAACCATTCAGCTGATTATTTAACGAATTATGTGATAAATATGAAGGATAAATATAATGCACCGACGATTGATAAAATACGATATCTAAAGAAACATTGATTATTTGTAGTGTTCATGTTTTGACTGTGATTTATGTGGATGTTTTGACTGTGGTGAGGTAGAGCTTTGAGGTACAAGCATCGGTGGTTCAGTGGTAGAATGCTCGCCTGCCACGCGGGCGGCCCGGGTTCGATTCCCGGCCGATGCAACCCTTTTGCAATTCGGAATAATATTTTATCACAATTTTAACTACAATCATCGCATTTTGTACCAACTATCCGCTGGTGATTTCGACCCGTCTTCATTCCCTTTGTACCATTCGATATGTTAGCCACATGTTGCTTTTCCCTGCAATCATAATGATGACAAATGAAGCATTTTCGCTAATGATAAGCACAATTGATAAAACTCTTACCACTGTATCGAACATCTTGACAAAATCGCATTTGCTTCCTTTGATTTCAATTGTGAACGATCCCCGTTCTTCAAATGTGTTAATCGCGCAGTCAAGAGAACCACATCTGAATTTTTTGTCGTTATTATAAATATCTCACTCGTGCAATCAAAACCATGGAAGATTCACGCTCACCTCGTAGAATCATCCACAAATCAGCAAAAATATAGAGAGGAATTGCTCGATTTCTGCCAAGATCCTTGCCAAGAGCAGTCGGACAGATCCACACTGTAGCTGATGGAATGAATATTGCTTGGAGGAGTGAACATACGTGCAGCAGAATCGCTTCTTGAACAATCCCCCCAACACTGTATAGAAAATAATCGACCGAACGAATCGTCCGCAATTTTCGACTTTGAAAACGACATATTCGATTCTCTTCCGTTGCTCTCACGAATTTGCTGATACCCATCATGACATTTCCCATCGCAGAAGGGAAGGACTATACCAGTTCATCGTATCAAGATCTTCCATTGAATGACCTTAAAAACATCTATAAAATAACGAAAATGAAAATAATGCCTCACCAACAATGCCGACCATCATCGCCTTGTTCGCACATATGTGCAATTCCTGCCAAACAGAGGAGAATCGTCGAAAAAAGCATTACTTCGTATTGGGGAACAGTGAAGATGGGCAAATTAAATAGATAATCACAGTTACTCATTGGACGAACGCAATGACAAACAGGCGTTAGTGAAAGGGATTAGGAATATCTGCAGTGCAGTGATTGTATACAAGGCCTTTCGCTTTGAAGATAACCAATTAGAAATGTGGTGGTTAGTAATTATCTGGCGATAAGATATATCGACAGTGTGTTCTGTACACAACTCTTAGTGAGTACATTTCCGCATGCGCACAAAAGAATGCTCGTGCCATTGACTCTAACAATAAGCAAACATTCACTTTACATATTCTACAAAGCACGTTAATTTGTGAAATTGAATGTAAAATATTTCGAATGGATTCCTCACTTCCTTCTCTTCTACGCGCAACAGGCGGTTGATGACCTCATCTCAAATGATTGAACCCGTCGGGTACGTTATTATTAACAGAGATAAGGGAGACGTTAGGCTGCTATCTCTCGATAGCAGCCTAACGACCCCCCTATCTCCTACCGTACCCTTCATCAACTCCTCTCAGGAGTGGTCTCGGTATTGGACGACGGGGCAGTCGAAGTGGATCGAAGACTTCGCTCGAGAAGACGTAAGAGATTAGCGTACCCCTACCGTATCCCTCAAATCGATATTCATTGCAGACGGACGGCCGAACACTTGTCAAGCGAACCGGGTGAGAGAGGCTGATCTCGAGTTGATCTTTGATCTTTGATCTTAGACTCTGACGAGGATAATCAATGGTTGCCTGATCACGATCCGAGGGATGAAAGGGGCGAATTCGCGAGCAGAGCACAGGTGGACGACCTACCGCTGTAATCTACCTTACTCCTACCGATCAACCGACAGCCCTCAATGGGTCGAAAGGAGCAAAATGTCATTGCAGTATCTGCTTACCGTAATCGGCTTTACACTGGGAAACGGTTCCTTCTATCACTTTCCATTGTCGATGTTGAAACAGGGAGGAGGTAAGAGGAAGGATCGATTGTCGAGTAATGACGCCATCATTCAGCGGCATTCATGATTATGTACATATTCTGCATGATTATATTCGGAATTCCCATGCTCTACCTCGAAATGATGATTGGACAGGTAGCCTCGAATACGATTTCAATTCTGTAGGCATTTCTCTATCTCGTCTACAGTTCCCGATATTATATATTCAGATAGCTCAAATTGGTCCGATGCGCGCATTCCAACTCAATTTCCCGCTGTTGCAAGGTGAGTACCGAATTATTTAAATTATATTTTGTATATTTTTAATGTAGGAGTCGGTTGGGCGGTATGCTTTCTCTCCTTTCTCCGTGCAAGTAACTACGCCCTTCTCAATGCTTTCACTCTCGAATACGCTGTGGAGGCACGTAAATTATCTGTTGAATGGCCTCATGGGTGAAGAAATCATCATAATTTCAGTCTCTCGTCGGAATTGCTAAACGCACTTTGTGCACTAACGAATGGAATTCATTAGGTAAAATGGGCACAAAAATGATAATGACAGTGGTCATTTCAGGATGTTTCTCGCCCGAAACGAACAAAAAATTCTGCCCGAACTCGACTGTTCGTTGTATTATCTTCTTCGTCAGTTGAATTCCATCTTTGTAGTTTCCTGCGTTATTCAATAATACGTGCGTCACTATGGAACAGAGAGTGAAAAATGATCCTCCTGACGAAATGGCTGCAAGGGAATTCTTTCGGTGAGTAACCATTTGAACTCAAGAAATGAAACCGCTGTCTTTTAATTTCACACATTCTTTCGAACTCGAGCGGGAGAGTATCCAAAATGAACAGATGGCGGTTTCATTTCATGAGCTCCAGTAACCATTATGCATAGTTGGATAGATGCAATCACCTTATTTTCTTCTTCAGGCATACTATACGCGGTCTTCCACCGTCGTTTGATGTTGGGAGAAAGAATCACAATGAATCTGAATTTACCTTCGAATCGGGAAGAGTGAGGATACCGTAGGTTGACTGATCGATAAGTGGTTTAATTCAGGTTGTTGTGTGTTTCTGCATTTTCTGGATATTTGCATGCGCCTGTCTTTTGAGAAGAATGAGATGGCTCGGCAAACTTTCTCTTATTGTCGTCAGTTCAGCGTAAGAATTCGCATAATTATTATGAACATTTTTGAATGATAAATAAATGCGGAGGCGTAATTTTTTAAAATTTCAGTGGAGTGCTCATGATTCTCTTTACTCTTCGATGCTTAGCAATGGAAAGATCTGATATCGGTCTTCAAAAATTCTTCAAAATCGAAGAGGAAAAGTTTTATACCGCGGATGTGAGTAATATTCTCTTCAACTGAAGATAAAAGGTTTAAAATATTGTAAATTGAGGCATGGACGAGAGCTTTTCGTGCTGCTCGTACCTCACTTTCTCTCGGATTTGGAGGAATGATTACAATGGCTTCGTATAAGAAGAGAAGCAATGATGCATTCTGGGTACTGTAATCAGATATCGATTCTTCTGAATCCTTCCGTTTAGGACGCAATCATAGTGGGCATCGTGGTATCTATTTCTACTCTCGTCTCAACAATGAATGTAGGCAAATCATAAAGAAGAATTTAATCTAAATCCAATTTAGGTCTACATTGTAATCGCGTATTGCCGTCATTTGTATCCTTTTGTTAATTGGATGAACAAAGACAAGTACCACACTGCATACTATGTATCTATGTGTAATTTGGAAATCTTTGATTTTTAATCTATTCTAAATTTTAATAAAAGAAAATACTTGTGTACATTACAGATGTTCTTCATCTATTTTCCGGAAGCGATCGATCGTTTCAGTTTTAATTATCTATTCAACTTTCTTTTCTACGGAACGCTATTCGCTCTTGGCGTAACTACGTTTTTTGGTGAGACTTTCTATCGAAAACTATCGTATTTCCAAAAAAGCAAGATAATTCTTCTGTCATCTCCCAGGTCTTCTCGAGACTCCCATCTCTGCCCTCACAGATCAATTCAAATTCTGTCGAAAGCATCGCTCAATCACCATTATTATTCTTTCCATTGTTGGATTCGGAGTGGGATTCGTACAGTGCTCGAGGGTTCGCATCATTAATTTTACTAATCTATTGTGATATCGAATTGAGGTTGGCTATCACATCTTCTACATCCTCGATACTCGAGTGCTGCCTCTCACTGCAGAAGTTATGGTCGGATTTCAAGTGATCGCCATTGCCTGTTATGGTCAGTCGAATCTGTTATGAAGTTATAAAAGGTTATTAAAGGTGCCGCCAATTTCTATCGTGATATCAGCGCTTCGATAGGCAAGAAAGTGAACGTCTTCGGATATGTAAGTGGATCATCCTGGAATGGGATTAGATAATGATTTCGCAGTTCCTCTCTCCGTATGGTCTTCTCGTTCGTCTCAGTCAATTCGTCTTCTCTCCTTGTCTCATGGCCTATGTTCTTTTCGAGAGACACAGCCATATTTTTGACCCGGTCTGTTTTTTCCTATTATTCGAACTGACGGAAAAAATGCTTCCAAACCGAAATATTATTTTAGCCTAATAAAAATTCTGGAATAAAAGACGGGGGAGTTTGTGATCGCAAAGGAAAACTGCTGGAACATGTTAAAGACGTCCTCTGTGTCAGTTGATCTTTGATCTCTTGGGCATTACCAATAATTTCGCAGCCCACTCTGGCATCGTTCGTTTTGATTCCGTATCCGATAATCATCTTGGGCGCATTGTTTGCCTTTGTGAAGTGCAGAAAAGCAGGAAAGGTGAGATGAAGATGAGAAGTGAATACTATTCCTTCCATTCAGTCATGGCTCGAATTACTTCGACCCGATCCGATGCATCCTTCTGTGAGATACAAAGTACCGCCACCTCTCGGATTCATTTTCGGTAAGTTTTCTGAATTTTTTAAAATGATTTCTCACCAGACCCGAGAAGGGCGATAAAAATGAATAATATTCATTCTGACTGCCCTGCTTCTGAGCATTCTTTATCGATCAATCGCCTCAATCAGTCTTAATCAGTCAATCTGACCTTGTAAAAAATTATCATTGCAGGTCTGAAGCCTATCGAGGCGATGCCTCCTGCTATGGGAGACGACGATAAAATGGTGATCGATTTCCCCGAGAAGGCAGTGACGCCCGCAAAGGAGGAAGTAATAGCAGAATTGAATTAGAAGAAGATCAAAGAAGATTCACTCTAGAAACATTACGAAACCAATAAACAGATCAAAGATTGAATTGAATTTTCTATAAAACGAATGAGTCCATGAAAGGGCAAAAAAGAAAGTCCAAAACACAATTTGATTTGAATATTTCCGCACTTATGTCATGTGTGATAGTCAAATGATATTGAGAGTCAAACTCAGTTTATCGGGATTGTGGAATGTAGATCAAGGCATCCCAGCAGAATTAGGCCTTGGGTTGGTAGACGTTCTGGTTGAGCATGTTGCCCCTGAAAGTGACGATTATTATCGAGAAACCGTATGCAGTAAGTGGAAAATGGAGAATGTATGAAAAATAGAAAAAAAAGAGATGAAGAACTGACTGGTCTCTGTACTGGCAGGCAACGATGACACTGTTTCCATTCTGGCACAGTGTCATTCCACATCCGATCTTCGTCGATTTCGCCCATGCCATCTGGAATTCTCTCAGTTTTCATGCTCTTCCTCCATCTAGAACGACTCATCTCGCTGCTTACCTGCGTAGCGTGTGCTGCAGTGTTGAACACTGCAGCAGTCAGCTTGACATCAGCCCATCCATACTGCTGGAATTCGTTAGCCCAGCTGTCAGAGGCAGCCTTGCCTTGTCCAGTGAACGACACCTGCAAGGGAATGATCTCTGGTGAAAAAGTAGTTATCCCGTTCATCAAAACACTTCCTGCGGGAGATCATTGCTAATTCAGCGATTATTTCGTTAGTGATCTATCCATTACCAATTTGCATTGCTGTGGACTAGCGAGAATGCACGATTTCTGAGGGAATAGAATGAAACCTTGTTGCTGCTCCACATGGTGTAGAGGTTCTCTCCCAGATTGACTCTGTTGGTGGAATGGGCGAAGACGCAAGTGTTCGATACGGCCTGAGCACTCTTTGCGATGTCGCAGTCCCATGTCTACAAGGATAATATTTGTATGTTTTTCACTTCATACAATCTCTCGCCAAAATACATTCAATACCCTTTGTTCCTTCAAGAAACTCTAGTTATTCATACCAGATCAGGAATGGGCGTGACAGCGGCCGGCATCTTCTTTCCCTTGGCAACGTATGTTCCGGCGGAGATCGAACGACGGAGGGCATTGTGAGAAGAGAGGATGGCGGTCACCTGAGAGATGAAGAGGTTAGTAGATTCGTCATACTCTAATTTAGGGGTTTGACCTCTCTGACTGTTCGGGAATGAATGAAGTGGGAAGAATATGTCTTGCGAAGACATCTCTACATATTTCCGTTAAAAAAAGGGAAGAAAAGCGAACCTCAGCGGCGGGGATGCCTCCGGTGCACGACTGAGAGTAGGCCTCTGAAAGATATTAGATAAAGATGACCTACCGTAATCCTACCGTACCTGAGACGACAAGGAGAAGGACGACTGCGGCACTGAGCATTGTGACTGATCACTGTGATCCATCATTGCTACTTCCATTCTTCTTATACTGCATTACTTCGTTTGCTCATCTGTCTCTTCATCGATATCCTTGACGTACACGCGAGGAACACGCGCGGTTTTCGCGTTTTCCGATCGTTTTAGCAGATTCGAATCGTCGAGAGAGCGTGGGAAACGAAGAGAGTGAGAATAGGAAGAAATGAATGGAACATCGAGAGATGAGTTCTATACGATAACATCTCGTGAGATGTGTTTGAACAGCTGGTGAAAGGGGAGAAATACCAACTTGATCCCACTCCTTTCCATATTAGGACCGTGCAAAAAAGTGAACGTTGAGCGATAAACCGGTGAATCATGACGGCTTTTCACACTTCTGTGCCTACCGCCTACTTGCTGACAATGAGTAACATTCTGCTGTTGGTTTACAACCGATAATAATCAATAATTGTTCGTTGACCGGTGCAAAGCAAGGCGATAAAATTTGTAAAGACATATTTTTATCATCGTGATAGCAATTTATTGCACTTTGTACCAACTGTGAGCGGACCATTGCTGCCAGTAATCATTCTCTTCATTCCATTCAATGCGTCCGCACGTTGCTCGACCCTATAACATTTGAAATTATTAACTTCTTATCCCATTGACGATAAAAAAGGCAAACAAACCGTAGTAGAGAACATCTTGACATCATTGCAATCGTGTCCACTGATATCAACCGTGTAGATTCCACGTTCGAGGAATGTATTGATCGAGTATTCGATATGTCCGCGAAAAAAAAAATACGGGAATTATTTCGCACATTATTTTGCTCTAAGCTCGAATAACCTCGACCCACCTGCCTTGAAGGCACAAGAATACGATGAAGTGGAAGTTGTGTTCTGTCATGTTCCAGTCCAAGTACAGTCTTTTGGATCGGAACTGGAATAAGCCCATCATCGTTTAGTGCCAAATAACAATTGGGAAAGAGACTTACATGCAACAGTATCTCTTCTTGAAGAATCCACCGAAAATCGTCGTGCAAGAGTGACCAAATAAATCGTCCGGAATATTATATCCGGCCATCCACCAATTCGAGGTTCTGTGTTGGAATTATGAAGGGTAAGAAGTATAAACATGAGACAAGATATCGTACCGTCCATTGCTCTCTCTCATCTGTTGATATCCATCAGGGCACTCTCCATTACAGAAGGGAGCTGTTCCGTTCCATTTGCAACCACCCTAATTTAGTCATTTTTAGATCATATATTCTTGAATATATATACCCGGGAATCACGAGGAGTGAACCAACCCATCTGAGAGAGCTTGTCAACTGAGTAGCCTGAAATGAGCGTTTATTGTACTAAAAAAGCGAATTCAAATATTTTTAAACGCTAAGGAGCTCACCAATTCTTCCGCTCTCCATCGCATCATTTGCATAGGAAATCTCTATCGAGAGAAATATCAGGATAACAGAGGAGAGCCGCATCTCTGAATATTGCCAAAGATTATATTAGATCGTTTTTGGTGGACTACATATGAAATGAAATTATATCGAGGATATTAGAAAAAAGGGGTTTGGTCTCTCGCAAGTTCTTGCGACTTTTCTCTCTGTTCAGACCTCAGAGAGCGGCTGTTTTACCAGAGGAAGAAAGGGAATCAAAGAGAGACAGAGAAGAAGAGAGATGATAATTTATTAGAGTTGTTATTCCGAGTGACTCGGCACTCGCGAGTGGAAAATGAGAAATCCACTCGCGAGTGGATTTTCACTCGCGAGTGGATTCCTTTGTTCGCACTCGCGAGTCACTCGAGCAAACAACTCTATAATTTATTGCTCGAGAGGACTCAAAGTGTTCGAATCACTGGCAATTCCACGGCAAATTGGGTTGTAGGCTCAAAATCAATAATGATAGATTGGAACACGAGTTGTAATCATGTGTGAAAACTTATATGGACCCAAAATATTCTTGATACCAACTTGTTTGATGACACAGGAGTCGCTGGGCATCCGATGGAGAGAGGAAGGAGTATATACTTCTTTAAATATTATTAAATTGTCCCCAGTGGCATTGCTCCTTCAATACCATTGGGAGGCGGGGGAAAGGTAAAAGGGGCAATACGATCTGACGGTTTTGAACCTGCAAACCTAGACCGCAAGCTCCGTCCACTTGGGAGGGATAGGGAATGGGGGCAAAAATGGGAATGAGGTTTAGCAAATCGAATACTCAACCAAATTGGTCGTTCAAGGGCGCGATGGATAGCTCTCAGCCTCACCTTTCAATGTGCCAATGGGCACTATGTTCAGAATATTTTAAGTAGGTCAAAATCGAGATAAACCAGTCCGGGATAGTCAAAAAAGGCATTTCTAATGAACGGAGCAAAGTGCCCATTGCGCAGATTGTTCTTTTATTTTCATGAAGAATTTTAGAGAAGAAAAATCAAGAATCGAAAGTTTCCCCGAATTGCTAAACTGTTTTGAAGGTTTTAGTACGCGCGTATTTATTCCAGTCCGATTAGCGCTAAACACAGTGTGAGCTATAGTCAAATGAGGGAAGAGGGGTGAGAGACAAGGCTCTTCCCTTCTCCCTCCGCCCTCTCTCCCCGCTGTTTCTATCCCGTCGTGACTAGCACACACCGTTCCTAGACAAGAGGGAATTTCGCTCCTAAATTGTCTTTCACGACTGGGCGAAGCTATCGCCGTCGAACTTTGGGAATTAGCTCGGAATAGGCTCCGCCCCCCTTTTGCCTCGTCCCGGTTTCGACCACTTCTCTGTTGAGCCCAGATCACATGGTTTTTGGCTCATAACTCGGTTTAGGGATGAGATATCGACAAACGGTAAAAAGTATGTTCTTATTGAGACCAAGGGGGATACTTTGAGCACAAAAACACGACCTTACGATTGAATCGGTCAACCCCGTTGCGGTCTCTACCTAGAGATAACGATAAATGACATCGAATGTATTTACTACAATTATTAGATAACAAAAACAAACATCCACTACCCACTGGAACATAAAACTCGAGAATGTGGGTGTTGCATTTCTACTGATCTGCACTCTATGTCGTTCGAAATCATCATCCTTTGCAGTCATGATGACGTCGATGAAAATGATCGTGAAATGCACTTGCGGTAATGTTTCCGCAGTATTGAATCATGGAGGCCAATGACGTCATCCATACATGCATACTATGAAGTTACTCGTGAGAATTTCACATTCCTGAGAGGCTAAACTTTTCACACTATTGTCGAAGTTTGGCTCTTATTCGTTGTCTGTTTCTCCGAAATTGTTCGAAACACATATTATCATGAAATATGTTACGTATTCTTGTAACTATAGTGTAATCTGGAAGAAAAATGAGCAATTCGATTGGGGGAAATATGTTGAAACGGCAACCTTCGTACCTTCGTGAGAATGAAATGGCCTCTCCCTCTTGTGACAGCCCGTAACCATGGCAAAAGTGCATTCGCGTACGAGCCATTTCAATCATTGAACTCTCCCTTCCCCCTATCTCCTTCCCTCTTCCATTCTAATGCAACATGAGCAAATTCTGATGTAAATACGAGTAAGTCACGTGCAACACGAATAATATTCTGTGTCTTTAGGCTCATGATACGCTGTGTCTTCGAGATATGAGTCTACATCAGTCCTCTCATTCACTTGCCCCCTCCATATCTCTCCTCTTCTCTTCATTTCCTACGTGGGTTTCTCTTTAAGAAATTTCAAAATTTTTGTAAAAAAACATCTGTATTTCCAAAAAAAACATATGTTTTTTGAAGATTTACAAGAAGCAAGTTGAGGGTAATGCCTCGAGTGGACTTTTGTGATTTCATCGAGACAATAGAAAGAGATATGAAAGAGCGCCACGAGCGGATCGAGGCCACAGTGAATTCGGTTGATACTTCATCATTACTGCAAGTGATTAGAGATGTCGAAAAAGAGAGTCTCGTGCTCATTGATGTTCTCACGGTACGTAGTAAAAGATTCACAATTCAGTAGAAAGTATTGCCCCGTCTCAGAATCAACACAAAAATTGTGAGGAGGAAGCCATCAATATTCACACTTCGGAAATGTCCCTTCTCGAGGAGTTAGTGGAGGTGAATTATATTTTTTGTTTGTTTTTTTTTTGCAAAATGTGCTACATTTCAGAAGGAGCAGCACTTCCTACAACGAGTGAAAGACATTTCGGACGTTCGATTTTCCGAAGCCTTAGTAGAAAAAGAAATGGAGAAACTTAATTTGAAGTAGAACCACAAATATAGAATCAAAATTTTTGCTCAATTTGTATTGTACACATTGCTTGATTTTTTCAATTATTGCCATTTGTGATACTTTTGGAAATAATACGATATATTCGTCACTTGTATTCCGAAATAATACTAAGAAGGGTGTATGTCTCCACAACAAACATTCATTGGAGGAAACAGGAATGTGTCTCATGACTCTAGTAGACTCTATTGATATAAGGTGGATTTCCTCCTCCCTTGATGAATTAGTTTATCTCCTTAGCAAGAGATCACAAAATCATGAAATTTCTCATCGGACAGATAATTTAATTAAAAATATATTAATAGATAACGAAAATATCATAAATATCAAAAAAAATTTTAAAAGTTATCGTGAAGTACATACGGGGTTTATTATATTGAAAATAAATAAATAGGTTTATTCGTCCCATTTCTTGTCATCTCCTCACATTTTCCATGGTCGCTCTTCTTCCCATCAACGATTGTTCCAATACACTCGCAGTCCTCGATTGTCTCATACTCAGAAGATAATCCTTCTCACTCAGAGCACGGACACGCAGGGGACCACGAACACTCAAAGTATTAATCGGAATGCGAAATGAGAATTTCTCTGTTGTTTGGCCCAGACAACGACCGCTCTAAAAACGGTGGGGGTAGGGATAAGAATGATAGTGAGAAAATACTATGCGATAAAAGGATGGGCAAAAAAAAGAGAAATTCTACTCTGGTATTGAGTTCCTACTAGGCCACCTAGTGAATGACCATTTTCGTGCGTTTCCTACTAGGTCACCTAGTCCAAATTTGAGGCTATTTCGTCCTACTAGGTGACCTAGTTCATTTCCTACTAGGTCACCTAGTCAAAAAGCCGTCTGGCCCCATTCCTAGTAGGCCACCTAGTGGTTATACCTTCCTACTAGGTGACCTAGTTCACTTCCTACTAGGTGACCTAGTTCACTTCCTACTAGGCCACCTAGCACCCCTCTCGGGCAAGGGTGCAGGCTCCTACTAGGTCACCTAGCGCTTGTTCTGCGCAAAGAAGGTTGGCGCGCGAAGTGCACACACTATTTCGACATTTTGATTTATTGATTTTCCGCCACTTACCGTTAATTTATTATATATTTTTCGTGTTGCTTTTCTTTCGTTGAGTGCGCGCATCTTTTTGGAAAATATTTATTTTATTTTGTTCAGGAGCTTCGATGATCTCGAGTTTGTCTAGCGACTGCCCGAAAACGTTGCCAACGCGGGATACACGAAGCCCACGCCCATCCAGAAATATGCAATGAAGAGCATCCAAAACGGAAAGGACCTCATGGCCTGCTCTCAAACGGGATCGGGAAAGACTGCGACCTTCCTTCTCCCCATCATGAATAGCCTTCTGTGGGTTCGTGATTTTTTGTTATATTTTTATGTTTAATTAATTGTAGTACACCAATCCATCGCTCATCACTGACGTCCCGCGCAAGCCACAAGCGCGTATTCTGGCGCCCACAAAGGTAATTCCTATAGGTATAATTTGAGTAAATAACCGATATTCTAGGGCGTCATTATTGTCGTCCCCTGAAACAGACGCAGTACCTCGTTCTGGACGAGGCTGACCGAATGCTGGATATGGGCTTTGCCGAAGAAGTCATGGGATATTTGTGCACTTTTAAAGAAGGAGGGGCACGACCAACCAAAGAAATATCCCACCGCGATTGGCTTGCGTTTATAACGCGGGTTCTGTACTTTTTCAGTTTTCGATAGTTTTTCAATTTTTTCGCAGGTACGATAACTGCGGATTTTCGCCGCTGCGGCTCCTTTGTTTTTTAATTGATTTTTTGCGTCGTTTTGCTCGCTATTTCTAGTTTCGATTTATGTTAGGATGCATTAGGACAGGCTGAGCACTCCATATTATAAGTTTTGAACATGGTTGAAGCTTAAAATCGTAATATAATGGACGAAGTTTAGACGAGCCCTGTTTGTACACCTTATTCGATTTGTTTTTTCATTCCCGTTGTGGTATCCTAGTCTATTTATAGTTAATAATTGATTCCGAGTGCGGCGCTCAATACCTGCCGGTCGGTTCGCTTTCGCGCTCCGTCTTTATCTCGTTTTCCGATACCAAGCCGGCTGGTCACCGTGGTATCGTATGACCATATCATGGCATGTCTTCTACTGGCAACTCTAAACTGCCTAACGCTTTGCCAAGACTCAAGAATTGTGGAACTCGAGGAGGCGCTCATCAAGATCAAATGCCACGTCATCGGTTTGGCAGAAGTGAGAAGGCCCAACGAAGCTTCGATGGATCTCGCCAAATCTGGATCAGTGCTGTACCACACGCAACGACTACAAAATCGCATGGCCGGAGTGGGGTTTATCGTGAGTGGGGATGCGAAGCGGAAAGTTGTAAGATTTGGTGGCTTAACTCCTAGAGTCTGTTTTCTTGATATAGAGGTATCGAACAACTCCCTCTTACGTATATTCCAGGTGTACGCGCCAGCCAGTTCGCGCGATGACTCTGAGTACAATGAATTCGTGGACCAGCTCGAAGAAGCATACCATGCGCCTGTGTCTGGAAGCCACCGATATCGGTTCGTGCACAAAATAGTGATGGGGGATTTCAATGGGAAGATAGGATGCAGGCAATTAGGGGAAGGATCTGTGGGGGCATTTGGATATGGGGATAGAAACATTAAGGGACAACTAATTGTGGACTTTTGTGAAAGGCTAAAACTAAAAGTAGGAAATTCTTTCTTTCGGAAGCGGCCATCACGAAAGTACACATGGGTAGCGCCTAATGGTCGGACGGCTAACGAGATAGACTTCATTCTTTGCCCGAAGGGAGTTGAGCTAAGGGATGTAGGGGTGGTCAATCAATTCGATTTCACTACTGACCACAGGCTCGTAAGAGCATCCATTTCATTCCCATGCCGCTTCCCTAGGAGATTGAATGGATTGGGATTTGGGGATTCGCACCTGGATAGAAACCTCTTTAAAATCGGGCTGGGTGTTGAAATTAGGAAAATTGGGGGCAATCTGGAATATGGGAAACTGGTTGAGGCAATAAATGGGGCGAGTAAAATAGCAACCATAGTCACTCCAAGGAAGGGCTGCATTTCCCAAGCAACTAAAGACCTCATAGCGCGCAAAAGGGACCTCAAAATGCATTCGGCCGGCTTATCCCGATTACAATGGCTCCTTCTCAATAGATCAATCCGACTCTCATTCAAAAACGACAGAGAAAGATTGTATCTCGATTACGTCAGCAAAGCCATTAAAAATGGGAAAAGTTACAAAAAGGCTGCTGCAAAAGTGGCGGTTGGGAAAGGCAGAATTCATAAGATTAGGAACGAGGAGGGAGGTTGGGAATGCACGCAGGCTGGGATTTCAAGGGCTTTCAAAACCTTCTACAATGACTTATATGCGGGAGATGGGGGGAGTAGTTACAGATCGGAAAAGGAGAGGGACCCATTCATACCATTGTGTATTGCTGAAGTGGAACACGCACTTCGACATTTCAAGTCAGGCAAAGCACCGGAAAGGGATGGCGTAACGGGGGAAATGTTAAGGGCTGGGACTGACTTATTAGCACCTATGCTAACAGGGGTGTTTAATAACATACTCACGGGCGGTATTCCAGAAGGTTTCGGCGATTCGCGCACCATTCTATTACCCAAATCAGGTGATCTGTCTCTAATAAAAAATTATCGGCCCATCAGTCTGCTGCCTGCTCTGCAAAAAGCCCTCACCGGTCTTATAAATAAGAGACTTGCACCTGTTTTGGATAATAGAAGGAGTTGGGAACAAATGGGGTTCAGAGGGGGACATTCCACGGTAGACGCTATTCACACTCTCAAAACGGTAGTAGCTAACTGCGCGGACCATCACTTGCCCATCTATCTGCTTTTTGTAGATATTTCTAAGGCATTTGATTCGGTGTTAGGAGAAGCAGTCTTCAAGGCTCTGGAAAGGGATGGTGTCCCATCGGAAATAGTTACCTTCCTTGCTTCATTATCCCGGGATAGCAAAAGCGCAATCGTTGTTAACGGGGAAGAGGTGGAGATTACGGTGGGAAGAGGGGTTAGGCAAGGAGATTGTCTGTCCCCCAGGCTGTTTACAGCGGTTCTGGATATGGCATTTAGTCGACTTCAGTGGGATAAAAAGGGTATTAACATAAATGGTAGATTTCTCTCTCATATTCTATTCGCCGACGACGCTGTACTAATATCTCATGATGAGCGACAAATCCAATCTATGGCTATAGAATTGGAGAGAGAATTGGGGAAAGTTGGGTTAAAGCTTAACGGGGATAAAACACTAGGAATGACTTCAAAGGGTAACGCAAGGGAGGTACGGGTCGCAGGGAAAGTGGTGGGGTTAAAAAATGAGGTTATCTATCTTGGTTGCGGAATTTCTATTGACGGAAAGGATGGGATGGAAATTGGTCGGCGTATTCAAGCTGCGTATGGGGCATTCCACAAGCATCGATCATTCCTAATTAATCGATCGATTCCAATGGTCCATAAGCGGCGGCTATTCAATGGGTGTATACTTCCTGCATTTCTATATGGGTGTGAAACATGGGCACTAACTGAAGCACAAAAGGAAAGATTATCGGTGGCACAAAGACGCATGGAGCGATGGATGGTCGGTTGCACTGTCTTAGATCATTTATCGAACGAAAGGCTGCGCGGACTCACAAAGGTAGAGGATGTTGTTCGTGCCTCATTGAAAAGAAAATGGCTCTGGGTGCACAAAGTTGCTAATGATTATGACTTGAAGTGGAGCAGAGCCATGATCGAATGGACTCCACGAGGTCCCAAGCGAAGACGTGGACGGCCTAACGCAAGATGGAAAGATCTCTTCATGTGAACAGTCGGACCCACTTTTCTGAGACAAGCAAGAAGTCATGAATGGCCTGCCATGCACATTAGAGCATACTCTTGATAAATGTGTTAAAACTGAAAAAACTGAATTGGTGTTCTTACTGCATTAATGTCAGTCTATGATATTTTACGCCCGAACGCGCAACAAAACGCGTTTGTGTTCGACCTCCCGATCCGTTGTCACTAGCTCCCCATTGCAATTTCCTTGCCCACCATTTTCGCGTGATTCTTTTCTTCATATTTACTCGATTTTATTGGTTTCAACAACTGAATTCATCTGATTAAGGTCACCGTGACCTCCAGCGTGTCCGCATGTGGCAATACTGCCTGCGGCCGAACTAGACCAAGGTATTTGTTGTTATTAATTATTTAAAAAGGTCGTGGAATCTTGCATGAGTATAAAAATATAAATTTAGGTTGAATAAAGTAAATGACAGTCGAGTTGTTGAATAACAACACCAAGTGTACTACTGCCTTCCCTCTGAGCCGAAAAAAACTTGTGTTCCATGTTGTTATAATGCAATGAATACTTGTTTTATAGGCCGACAAGCCCGGATCGAAGGTCAACAAGAAGGAGGTCGTCGAGGCCGTCACCATCCTCGAGACCCCTCCCATGGTCATCTCGGGAATCGTCGGATACATCGATACCCCCAATGGACCCCGCCCCTTCAAGACCGTATTCGCTGAGCAGCTGTCTGAGGACTTCCGCAGACGCATGATCAAGAACTGGTACGTCTTATATTTAGATTTAGCGGCATTCCTTTACTTCAGTGCCCAAACGCCTCGCTTTTACTTGTGGGTAGTGAGAAATTAGCGAGTTATCGAATGAGCAAGGAATAAAATAGCTCTCTACTTTTGAGCACTAAATAAAGAAGTGCCGGTTAGGATAGTTACGCCATGCTCGGTCCCATTCCTGCTTCTGTGAGATTTGCCTGACCGGCACTTCTATAGAACAGGGGGCCAGGTATAGAAATCCTAAACCTTCTATATCGGGCTGATGCATACGTTTCTTTCCTTGTGTAGCTCAACAAGTTATTTTCCTACTCAAATAGCCCGGTTCACAATCATTCACAATCAATAAGGGCTTTTATGAACATTTTAGTGCCCGTAAACACTGAGAAGTTCTATAGAAATGCCCAAAAGTACGACCCTATTACAAAATTATAATTTTGCGGAGAGAAGAGACACAGCCAATCCAACACCACTATGATTCAGCATAGACATTAGCATGGTTAGACTCGATTCATAGTGCTTAGTCTGCCCTTTGTATCCCTGCCCCCCCCCCTATTTTATAGAAGTGCTGGCAAGGCAAATGTAGTGTGCTGACATTATTCGGTGATGATTCTGTCCGATTTTATTGATTAATAGCATCCACTTCACCGCTGCCTTCTTTCTGAACCAAAGAAAGACAATATGTGGCATAAACTCAAACTTTCATTTAATATTTTTATTCAAATTTCAGCAGAAGCTTCTCAAGCACCGCAACAAGAAGGCCCACATTATGGAGGTCCAGCTCAACGGAGGGTCCATCGCCGACAAGGTCGAGCGGGCTAAGGAGCGTCTGGAGAAGCAGGTTTGTTTTACCTCCAGAAATATTTATATAAAATTTGATAACTCATTCATTTGCCCTTCTTCTCAGTTATTATTCTTCCCAGCCAGTTTTGACATACTTTGAGTAGTCGGTAGTCGTCAAACTGTTCTTTCGACACTCTAATTACGGCATTATAGATGTTTTATCATTATGATTAAATTAATTTGCATTACTTGCAGGTCCTCATCGACCAGGTCTTCGCCCAGGACGAGATGGTCGACACCATCGGTGTTACCCGCGGAAAGGGATTCAAGGGTGTGACTTCCAGATGGCACACCAAGAAGCTTCCTCGCAAGACCCGCAAGGGTCTCTGCAAGGTGAGCAATGTATTATGTTTTATTTTGGGCGAATAGCTGTGATTCTTGGAAAAATAAAGTAGTGTACATAATGGTCTTTGCTGATAATCCATACCCGGTTCTGAGCATATTTAGCAGTTCACTGTGGTTCATTACATTATGGCATTTCTAATAAATATTCTTCCAGGTCGCTTTTATTGGCGTGTAGCCTTCGAGAAGATCACCCTCAAGTTCATCGACACATCGTCCAAGTTCGGCCACTGACGCTTCCAGACCACTGAAGAGAAGAGAGCCCCCCTCGTGGCCGAGGAGAAGGCTGCCCAGCCACTCATTTATTTTGTTACTTTTGTTTTGTAAGATAAATTTCTTATCGTAATCTATCAAATGTGCATCAACATATCATTTCATGAATAAGTATCCCCATAGACTACGGTAGCAAGACGGTTGACTGTTAGAAAATAAAACAGTAGTTTTGAATTTTTGAATCCAATTAGTCGAATGATTTCAAAACGACGTGATTCGTGAATAGATGTGAATAGATGAATAGATGTGAATAGATTTCGTCGTGAATAGATGGGAATGAATATATATATTATCGTAGATTACTGTAGACGAACAAATCATGTCTGCATGCTTTGCATCACGAAATATCTTGTAAATTTGACGAGCTTGTTGAGAGAAACCCGTATGTATCAGCGAAACGCTAGTTTTCACGGTATACATACTCTCACGAGTAGCAAGCACTCATCACCCCTCGTGGAGTAATGGTAAAGTTGCCGACTTGAAAGCGCGCAGTTGTTGGTTCGGTTCCCGACCAATGCTATTCTATTGCTGTTTGCTACTTTTTCGATAATCGCAAACATTCAATCAATATCAGGGTACAGTATCCAAATTGCCTGCCCCCTAGCCCAAACTTTGATACTTCATAGCTGGCTTCAATGACGTTTGTAGCACTTCGGATAAAGCAATCTCTGATCGGGTGGGCATCCCCTAGTGCCCTGTACTGCCAGTCTATATGACACAAATGGTCGTGCCCCTCCTTCTTTAATTTAATGTTAGATTGCACTTTTAATGTTAGATTGTTTCTTGATAACAATTTGTTTTCATTACTGTTCGTATTAATTTAGTTTACATGTTGAGTCGCGTTGGTTCTCTTGTTGAGTTAAGTTGATTCTCATGTTGATTAATGTCGTTGAAGGAAATAAAATCAAATATGATTGATCCAATGTACAGCGTGCAATAGAAGAGACGAGAGACGATTTTTCTTACAGTAATCCGCATTCCTAGTGAAAATACGAGAGACGATTTTTCTTACAGTAATCAGTATCCCCCTCTCCCCTCGGGTATTTCCTACTAGGTGACCTAGTTCATTTCCTACTAGGTGACCTAGTTCACTTCCTACTAGGTGACCTAGTGTCCCATGTCTTCCTTCTAGGCCACCTAGTCCGGCTCCTACTAGTTTGCTAGCTAGGAGCCTAGTAGGAAATTCACTAGGTGGCCTAGTAGGAACTCAATACCAGAGTACGAATTGAATGCGGACCAGACTAGGGAGAATTGAAAACGAACATGAATTGAAATACATCTTACTTCTTCTCGTCTGTTGCATAGAAAAAGACGGTGATGAGCAGACAGAAAGAAGAAAAGAGAATGGAAAGCCAGTTGATGGCAAAAGCCTGACGATGATTCTCATTAGTGTACTCGATTCATACTCACCTTTTGATTTCATTTTTTCATTTTTTCATTTAAACAACTTTATCAGCTGGTTATTGGTGGGATCTCAGCTGGGTTGCCATAAGAGTTCTCCACTGAGTACGGTCGCGTGCGAGTTGAAGAAATTGTGGACCGGCGGCATTGACAAAGTCGTCTCTCCAACGTTTCAGTGGCCTCCCGCGATTTCTTCTTCCTTGCGGAGTCCATTCGAGAATCCTTAGACTCCACCTTTCGTGGGAGAAGTTCGAGAGTCTTTCAGCCCACATCCATTTACGCTTTTCCGCCTCTCGCACAACATCCTTCAGTTTTGTAATACTACGCAGGTGCTCATTCCGAATGTGATCAAGTACAGTAATGCCGAGCATTTTTCGTTCAAGTTTACGCTGGGCAACGGAAAGAATTTGTTTGTCTCGTTTACAAAGATACCATGTTTCGGCTCCGTATAGGAATGCAGGGAGAACTACACCATCGAATAGCCGCTTTTTTAATACCATGGGACATCCTCTTTTCCTAAAGAATTCAGAGTACTTGGAAAAAGCCCAATTTGCGCTTCTTACTCGGCGGTGAATTTCCCCCTTGAATCGATTTGAATCCATTGTGACCTCTTGCCCGAGATAAACCACTTTGTCTTTTACTACTACTGTTTCCCCTGCCACGATGACCGGTCTGCTGTTAGGAATAGTTGAAAGAGCGACAGTTTTTGCTCCGTTGAGACAGAGTCCCACCGCTAGTAGTTCCCGTTCCAGCTCCCGAACCATGGATTGAATTTGGCGCGGGTCGTGTGAAATAAGGACGCAATCATCTGCATAAAGGAGATGTGATAAATATTCTCCATTAATGCAAATTCCCTTTTTTCCCCAGTTGAGTCCCCTGAATACTGTATCTAAGACGGCAACGAATAGACGCGGACTTAGACCATCCCCCTGTCTGACCCCTCTCCCGATGTCTACTTCTACTCCTTTCCCATTGACGACCACAGAGCTTTTACTCTGAACTGTGAGTGATTGGAGGAAACGAATGAAAGTAGAATGAACTTCATCCCGTTCCATGGCAGTAAGGACAGAATCACATAGAACAGAGTCAAAAGCCTTGCTTACGTCGAGAAAGAGTAGGTAGAGGGGGCGTTTGAATTCCCGACAGTTTGCGATGAGAGTGTTTAGGATGAAAATACCGTCTACTGTTGAGTGACCACCACGGAATCACTGTTGCTCCCTTGCCCGAAGATTGTCGAGTGAACAACCAATCCTATTGTTGATAACGGCGGTAAGGGTTTTTTGGATGACTGGGAGAAGGGAAATGGGGCGGTAGTTCTTAGGAAGTGTTTTGTCCCCGCCCTTGAACAGGAGGATTGTTCTACTGTCCCCAAAACCCTGTGGAATAAAACCTTCGATGAGGATTTTATTGAAGATTGCAGTGAGGTATGGTGATAGTATTTCAGCCCCTGCCTTAAGCATTTCCCCGGATACCCTGTCCTCCCCTGGCGATTTCCCGGATGTGAATCCCCTTAGAACACTCTCCACTTCGTCTCTCCCAATGGGAATGAATTCCTCTTCTGTTTCTCTCACTGTGTAGTTTCGTCCGCCATCCCCTTTGTAGAGTTTGTTGTAGTATTCTCTAAAGACTCCTTCTAGGTCAGCTTGGGTAGTGACTATGCCCTTTCCACCTTGCATTTTGACAATTCTTTCTCTCCCGACACTCTGACTTCCTATCGCTTTACTGTAGTTACTTCCCTCTTCTACTGCCTTTTCCACCATTCTAGTCATCCGATCTATTGCGTCTTGTTGTAAGCTACCCCGGAGCGCCTTGTTGATGGCTACCCATTGGACCCGATCTCTCCCTTGAACTGTGGCTTTGATCTTTGATCTTTCCGCGAACAGTTGCCTAGTTCTAGGAGAAAACCGAGGGACACTTGGAGCAGGCGTAGAGGAAAGTGTTGCAGCCTGTTGTATTGAGCTAACCAGAGTACTGTAGTCACATCCCACAGGAATCCCCTCTATCGAGCGTACAAGGTTATCTTTGAATTGGTCCCTGACTAGTACCACCTCATTTTTCCCTCCTCCACGATGACCTAGCGGTCTCCCTTCCACGCTGAATGAGGCCCGGACCATTCTATGATCTGAAGTGAAGTCCATCCGATTAACTACATCTACATCAAGAGCAGGGAAGTCCCGTGGATAGAGAATGTAGTCGATACGGGTAGTTGTGGTCCCAGTAGGTGAAACCCAGGTGTGGCAATGGCTTTCCTGCTTTTGAAACATAGTATTACCTATGCGAAGGCGCAAAGTCTCACATAGAGTAATTACCTTTTCCCCTCTATCGTTTCTGTCCCCATATCCGAATTTCCCAATAGCAGTATCCCCTGGGAGCGCTTTCCCAACTCGTGCGTTCAGGTCGCCCATGATCACTCTGTACACTTTTCGAAATTTCCGTTGCCCTGGTACTACTTGACGAAATACGGATTCAAGCTCGCTAAGGAATGCATCGTACTGATCATCGCTATGGTTTGAGCAGGGTGCGTAGCATTGAACTAGACGGAGAAGGACATTATTCGGAAGGCGGCAATCCAAAAGAGCGATGCGGGGCGAAATCGTCAAGAACCTCACCACTTTGGGCTTCATCCTCCGACTGACGAAGAACCCGCAGCCAGCAGATCGATTCCCGAAGCGTCCCGTGTGGTAGAGTGTGCCAGATGAGCTCGTCAGATCAATTGCTCCTTCCTCCTTTCTTCTCACTTCGCATAGTCCGATTACGTCAGCCTTTATCTTCATGACAGCTTGATCGAATAGCGTCAATCTCCCGTCCGTAGCGAGGGAGAGGACGTTCATGGTTGCCAAGAAGAACGGTAGAACCATGGTTGGCCGTACGCCCACGGATGGCCAATTCCGTGTTGGGCGGAGACGGAGAGATCGGCGAACCAACCGGTCGGAATGGGGCGACTAACTCAGAATGGTACCTTTTGATAGGAACTAAATAGGTCAGCCTTTGACTCCGATTTCCCCTTGAATGCATCGGCAATATGTGATGAATGATGTATACAATTGCGAAATACTATCTTACCGCTCCGATAATTTGCGGTCCCGGAATGGAGATGAGACTGCTCAGAAATCTCTGCAGAGCCAGCGCGGAGGCTCGCCGTCGTGCATCACACACCGACTGGAAAACGTCGCCTTCTCGATTTTGGGATACCGAAACATTGGGAAACATCGCCCGAACTCACGAGGGTCATTTGCATCGTGAGAGAAATGGCCGAGTAGCCCATTGAACCCGCGAGAAAGGCACCGACCCGGAATTATGGTAAATAATTTTTAAAAAATATATAAATGATAACTTACAACGACAATGATGTAGTTGACATCCGATGCCCAGATCATTGCAAAAGACGAAAGTGCGAGTGCAATTCCATTGAAAGTGGCGATGATTGGCAAAGCTCGCGCAAATGGTCCCACACAACTGAAGCAGCTCCGACCGTACTGCCATGACTGAACAGGAAACAGTATCATATCATTTATAAAATTATTGAAGCCTCAGCAATCCAAAACCAGAACGGCAACCCGATGAGCGATCCTACTAGCTCACACGCCGCATTCGTTGTCATGATACTGAATTCAAGTTACGATAGATCTAGGAAACAATCAATCAATAACTCACACAGGATACGGTAGGCCGTAGAATACTTCCGGTAGATAATTCCATGTACTCAGCACGAAAGTGGCCATCCAGAAGAAAACTACCTGCACAATTGATTTGTTGTTTATGTTTCGAAATGTTAATTCTTAAAAGTATCCTACCTTTGAATACCAAGCCGTCAAAATAGATGATGCGGTAAGGAAAATGTAGGACTTTCTGGGAAAGCTCATTATTCTATGAATGAATCAACATGATAAGCGTACACTCTGAACAATTTGAGTGCATCGAGCAGATTGCGCTTCTCGTACGTTGAATAGCCTAGCTCTTTCTGAAATTATTTATATATTTTATTTTCTTTTTTTTTCTGAATAGGGACTTACCGGTAATAAGCACACTAATGATAGCGTAGAAAATGCGCCGATGGCAGCAATAGGCAAGAATGGAGACCACCAGGGAAGTGAAGATGAAACGATTATTGACGAGAAAGATATTGCGACGATACTGAAGGTATTCGATAAGAGATAATTACAGGTGATTCAACGAACTTTCCAATGATCTCCATTAGATAATTAATCATGATTGCTCGTCCGAGACCCTTGTCTGAACATTATTTTGTTAATAATTCATCAGCTGTTCTTATTTCCTACCTCTATAAAGATCAGCGAGTATCACCGGTACAACTACCGTAAAAATTGCAGAGCCGCAAGACATGGCTGCGCGTGTGATTATGAAAAGCTGCAATAAAAGTTCTCTAATTGGTCTCTAAAAGCACCGTCATTCCTTCGAAATGGCATACAAATTATTATTATTATGTTCATTTCTTCGCTTTTCAATGAACTATGATTTTTGATGATTCTGACTCACCCAATACTGCCCCTTTCCTGATAAAACGGACACGCAAAGCGCGATTGTCCATAGAAATCCTGCTGATAAGAGAAGAGAACTGTGACGAATTATTGAATAAAGTCTTCTCAACGTTTCTAACCTTCTTCCTACTCGATCCCCTGCTATTCCCATGAACAAGAGAACGAGTGTAGCAGCAGTTGATGAGATCGTCTTCAATATAATTATTTAACTAATATGAAATAAATAAATGAAAACGAGACCTTCATCCATGCAGTATGCGCATTGTTGAGATCGAAGTGTTTCTGCAAAAGTGGAACGACTCCTGAAAATGAAATCTAATAAAATCCAAACAAATCGCTAAAACCATCAAGAGTGAATGCATCAAAGGTTGATATTGTAGTGAATAGAATGAGACATGCTGTTAGTAGAAGAGTCTTCCACTGAAATTAACCAGATAGGATAAATAAATGTTGATAACTGGCCTCCAAACTCATGGTTGCTTCGTGAAACGTGTTGAAGTGCGCAAGATAAGAGATTCAATCGATGCAAGCAGTGATAATATTTGCTGGCGATTTATTCTGCGTTTTATTGATATGTACCTTTTTTCAATTCTGTCTGACGTTCTGACGTTTCATTTGATGTAAATAGTATAGATAATTACAGTAAATTCTTCAATTTATGACAGAGAATCAGCGGAATCAATATTGTGATCCTGCTGATCTCTGCTGGCGGTAAACAATGTTATCCAAGTTTCGATAACTTTCATCAACGAACAAAGTAAGATGCCAGTAGATATATCGTAGAGAAGCTCATATTTGCTGAAGCAGCTTTGGTGCATAACAACGACTTCAGCAAAGTAAGAGATGCGTGGGAGCTTCCTGTGTGCATTGGCTCTATTAAACCGTGATTCTTCTCTCCTCAAATTCATTCGACAATGCTCATTCTTCTTCCCTTCTTTCTTCTCATTTCTTCCGTTATCGCAGATCCACCAAAATGTCCTGATGGAACCGGGGAAGATGGCACCTTTGTATGTTCAAAATGGACATCCACCTTGAGACCTCGGAGACCTGAAATCTGCTGTCACAAACCCTTATGGCGGAATCGAGAGTTGCAAATGAGCTCGTGAATGAGCTCGTGAACTACCGTTCTCGGCGCACTCCTCTCGGAAGACTCTCAATCGAAAAAAAGTTTTAAAAAAACAATAGAGAAGATAAATCGGATGCGAGATATTACACAAATAGAAGAGAGTGAGCAGAGAAACAGACGAAGGTTGTTGTGATTCGCATTTTCCCTCTTTCTCTCACTTGGCGAGAATGTCATCTCTATTGTGATGACTCCAATATTCGATGTCTTGCCATATTCTTCCTATTTACGTAATTACAATTATTCATCAATTTATTCTCATATTGTGACAATGGCTAAAGTGTAATCAATAACCGAACAGTTGCTCACTCTCGAGAACATCAAGATTGCTTGAGTCGTTTTCCTCCCTCTCTTTCCCTCAGTGACCGACATGTTTGTTAGTTTGTTCGTGCCTCTTCCGTGCATTCGAACCGCGCGCGCACAAAATTTCACAAAGCGCAGCCAGAGAAGGAGCGAGAACTCTTTCGACACTGCCCTCCCTTCCACAACAAATATAAATCGACGAAAGCTCCTCAACTCGCCGTTATTGCGCCTTTCTTTTCACTCTTGACCCTGTGATTATCGATTTTTCAAGTTTCCGTATCCGTATTTTTCGTTCAGAACCAATGGACGAGTCGGATTCCGATGGCTGCAGTTTCTGCAGTCTGGCCATGTGGGGCATTGGCATTGCCATTCTCCTATTCGCACTGAGGTGAGCCAAACTTTGTTACACACATTATCCCTTTTTATTCCCATACCATTGGTATACCAAAACGATAATCTAAATGAAATAAAATTGCAGAAAATGGTTCAAGGGCGGCCAGTTCACCGAGCACGTCTCTGCTAAGGGAAAGGTACGATTGTTTTCTAATCTTTGATCTCTACTTACTGAGGGATTAGGCGATTCCGATAACGTTTCGTTACCTAAAATTGATCTTTGATCTCCTGCAGGTAGTCGCAGTCACCGGGGCCAACACGGGCATTGGACTGGAGACAGTGCGAGAACTGAATCTCAGAGGAGCAAAGGTATACCGTAGATGGGGATTACGGTAGTCAATTATTGATTGATATTCAGGTATACATGCTGTGCCGCAGTGAGGAGCGCGCGAATGAGGCCAAAGTCAAGCTCGCGAGGGTATGATACCATTTATCGATTATTCTATGATATTTGATCTTTCAGATGGGTTGTGACGCGACTCGTCTGATCTTCGAGCAGTGCGATCTGTCCAAGTTTGCCAGCGTCCGTGCGTGCGCCAAGAGAATCATTCAGGGTTAGTTCTGGAACCACTACCTACAAATTGAGGCGTTCCGAAAGCCGAAAATAACAGAAAAACAACATCTGTTTCAGCGGAACCTCACCTCGACATTCTCGTGAATAACGCTGGAATAATGTTCTATCCGAAGCATGAATTGACTGAGGACAAGCACGAGATGACATGGCAGAGCAATCATCTGGGTAAGCTTTTCTTTTTCGTCGTCCACATTTTATCTTCTAATGAACAGGTCCGTTCCTCCTCACGGAACTTCTTCTTCCACTGATCGAGAAGTCGGAAGAGGGACGAATCGTCAATGTGTCCGCCAAACTGCATGAACATGTGAGAAATTAAAGAAATTTAACAAAAAAAGAGTCCCACTGATCAAAAATTTTGAATTTCTTCGAAAGGCAAAATTTTTGTGCATTTTTCAGGAAGGACCTCTCAATCTCGACACGATTGACGACAAGAAATCCTTCGGACGACTCGCAGCCTACAATCGATCAAAACTGGCCAATGTAAGTTGACTTCTTCTACGGTAGATTTGATCTTTGATCTTTCAGATTATGCACGCTCGCGAGCTCACTCGTCAACTGCGCGCTCGTGGCAATGCAACAGTCACCGTGAACTCGCTTCATCCCGGTAAGTACTTGAGTACTGTAGATGAGTGAATGATTGAGGGGTGAATTAAAGAAGGAGGGGCACGACCAACCAAAGAAATATCCCACCGCGATTGGCTTGCGTTTATAACGCGGGTTCTGTACTTTTTCAGTTTTCGATAGTTTTTCAATTTTTTCGCAGGTACGATAACTGCGGATTTTCGCCGCTGCGGCTCCTTTGTTTTTTAATTGATTTTTTGCGTCGTTTTGCTCGCTATTTCTAGTTTCGATTTATGTTAGGATGCATTAGGACAGGCTGAGCACTCCATATTATAAGTTTTGAACATGGTTGAAGCTTAAAATCGTAATATAATGGACGAAGTTTAGACGAGCCCTGTTTGTACACCTTATTCGATTTGTTTTTTCATTCCCGTTGTGGTATCCTAGTCTATTTATAGTTAATAATTGGTGTTCTTACTGCATTAATGTCAGTCTATGATATTTTACGCCCGAACGCGCAACAAAACGCGTTTGTGTTCGACCTCCCGATCCGTTGTCACTAGCTCCCCATTGCAATTTCCTTGCCCACCATTTTCGCGTGATTCTTTTCTTCATATTTACTCGATTTTATTGGTTTCAACAACTGAATTCATCTGATTAAGGTCACCGTGACCTCCAGCGTGTCCGCATGTGGCAATACTGCCTGCGGCCGAACTAGACCAAGGTAATTGTTGTTATTAATTATTTAAAAAGGTCGTGGAATCTTGCATGAGTATAAAAATATAAATTTAGGTTGAATAAAGTAAATGACAGTCGAGTTGTTGAATAACAACACCAAGTGTACTACTGCCTTCCCTCTGAGCCGAAAAAAACTTGTGTTCCATGTTGTTATAATGCAATGAATACTTGTTTTATAGGCCGACAAGCCCGGATCGAAGGTCAACAAGAAGGAGGTCGTCGAGGCCGTCACCATCCTCGAGACCCCTCCCATGGTCATCTCGGGAATCGTCGGATACATCGATACCCCCAATGGACCCCGCCCCTTCAAGACCGTATTCGCTGAGCAGCTGTCTGAGGACTTCCGCAGACGCATGATCAAGAACTGGTACGTCTTATATTTAGATTTAGCGGCATTCCTTTACTTCAGTGCCCAAACGCCTCGCTTTTACTTGTGGGTAGTGAGAAATTAGCGAGTTATCGAATGAGCAAGGAATAAAATAGCTCTCTACTTTTGAGCACTAAATAAAGAAGTGCCGGTTAGGATAGTTACGCCATGCTCGGTCCCATTCCTGCTTCTGTGAGATTTGCCTGACCGGCACTTCTATAGAACAGGGGGCCAGGTATAGAAATCCTAAACCTTCTATATCGGGCTGATGCATACGTTTCTTTCCTTGTGTAGCTCAACAAGTTATTTTCCTACTCAAATAGCCCGGTTCACAATCATTCACAATCAATAAGGGCTTTTATGAACATTTTAGTGCCCGTAAACACTGAGAAGTTCTATAGAAATGCCCAAAAGTACGACCCTATTACAAAATTATAATTTTGCGGAGAGAAGAGACACAGCCAATCCAACACCACTATGATTCAGCATAGACATTAGCATTAGTAATTAGCATGGTTAGACTCGATTCATAGTGCTTAGTCTGCCCTTTGTATCCCTGCCCCCCCCCCCCCCTATTTTATAGAAGTGCTGGCAAGGCAAATGTAGTGTGCTGACATTATTCGGTGATGATTCTGTCCGATTTTATTGATTAATAGCATCCACTTCACCGCTGCCTTCTTTCTGAACCAAAGAAAGACAATATGTGGCATAAACTCAAACTTTCATTTAATATTTTTATTCAAATTTCAGCAGAAGCTTCTCAAGCACCGCAACAAGAAGGCCCACATTATGGAGGTCCAGCTCAACGGAGGGTCCATCGCCGACAAGGTCGAGCGGGCTAAGGAGCGTCTGGAGAAGCAGGTTTGTTTTACCTCCAGAAATATTTATATAAAATTTGATAACTCATTCATTTGCCCTTCTTCTCAGTTATTATTCTTCCCAGCCAGTTTTGACATACTTTGAGTAGTCGGTAGTCGTCAAACTGTTCTTTCGACACTCTAATTACGGCATTATAGATGTTTTATCATTATGATTAAATTAATTTGCATTACTTGCAGGTCCTCATCGACCAGGTCTTCGCCCAGGACGAGATGGTCGACACCATCGGTGTTACCCGCGGAAAGGGATTCAAGGGTGTGACTTCCAGATGGCACACCAAGAAGCTTCCTCGCAAGACCCGCAAGGGTCTCTGCAAGGTGAGCAATGTATTATGTTTTATTTTGGGCGAATAGCTGTGATTCTTGGAAAAATAAAGTAGTGTACATAATGGTCTTTGCTGATAATCCATACCCGGTTCTGAGCATATTTAGCAGTTCACTGTGGTTCATTACATTATGGCATTTCTAATAAATATTCTTCCAGGTCGCTTTTATTGGCGTGTAGCCTTCGAGAAGATCACCCTCAAGTTCATCGACACATCGTCCAAGTTCGGCCACTGACGCTTCCAGACCACTGAAGAGAAGAGAGCCCCCCTCGTGGCCGAGGAGAAGGCTGCCCAGCCACTCATTTATTTTGTTACTTTTGTTTTGTAAGATAAATTTCTTATCGTAATCTATCAAATGTGCATCAACATATCATTTCATGAATAAGTATCCCCATAGACTACGGTAGCAAGACGGTTGACTGTTAGAAAATAAAACAGTAGTTTTGAATTTTTGAATCCAATTAGTCGAATGATTTCAAAACGACGTGATTCGTGAATAGATGTGAATAGATGAATAGATGTGAATAGATATCGTCGTGAATAGATGGGAATGAATATATATATTATCGTAGATTACTGTAGACGAACAAATCATGTCTGCATGCTTTGCATCACGAAATATCTTGTAAATTTGACGAGCTTGTTGAGAGAAACCCGTATGTATCAGCGAAACGCTAGTTTTCACGGTATACATACTCTCACGAGTAGCAAGCACTCATCACCCCTCGTGGAGTAATGGTAAAGTTGCCGACTTGAAAGCGCTCAGTTGTTGGTTCGGTTCCCGACCAATGCTATTCTATTGCTGTTTGCTACTTTTTCGATAATCGCAAACATTCAATCAATATCAGGGTACAGTATCCAAATTGCCTGCCCCCTAGCCCAAACTTTGATACTTCATAGCTGGCTTCAATGACGTTTGTAGCACTTCGGATAAAGCAATCTCTGATCGGGTGGGCATCCCCTAGTGCCCTGTACTGCCAGTCTATATGACACAAATGGTCGTGCCCCTCCTTCTTTAAGGTGTCTTCCCCTCTGATCTCTCCCGACATCTTCCTTCACCTCTCAGAGCCATCCACAGAACACCCGGGTAAGAAACGATTATGACAATTGGAATAATAAAAGTGACGATGTACCAATCTTTCAGAGCGTTCTTCATAAAAACTAACCGCGATGGAGCTCAGACCTCACTGTATCTTGCGCTGTCGAAGAAGGTCAAGGGAGTGTCAGGCTGCTACTTCAGGTGCAATTCCACTCCCAATTTAGATTTGTTTTAAGCAATTATGTCTAGTGGAGATAATCCTGAATATTTCAGTGACTGCGCTCGAAAGGCGGAAAGTTCGGTGGCACTGGACGATCTCGCATGCAAACACCTGTACGACTACAGTAGAAAGGCCGTCGGATTGGAGTGATTACTGTAGAATACAGTGTCTTCCGGCTACAATATTTCATCGAAGACTGATCTGTCATTTTACTGAGTGTGTTGACAATAATAATTGCTTTATTCGTTCAATCAATAAATTCATAAATAATATATATAATGGTCAAACAATTAATGCGTGCAGCAAAGCAAAATGAATTACATACAGATGGCTCTTAGTGATAATGAGGGAGATACAGGGCCACTTCTTTCTACATGTAAGGAAAACCTCAATGAGGATTCATCGTCGTGTTGAATCTGATTTCTATCAGCTGTTCGTTATCACGATGAGACACAATGAATCGAGCAATCATCAATGTTCCTCGCTTGTGCAGCACTCTGTCGTATATCATCTGAAGTGGCTTTATTATACCTACGGATAATCGAAATTTTTTGGACTCACTTCATATCTCGTTCCGACTAACTGCGATCGATAACAACATAGCTCAGATGTCCACTCATAGCAAATGATCAAGTTCCGATGCAATCTAGAGGATCCTCCAATCTATCCATGTGTGCATGCAGTAATTATGGTATTTTTTTCTATTTTTTGCAATTTGTCACAAGTAAAGTTAGCTAACGCTGGCTAATTCGTTTGTGAGGGTGATCCTGAAGAAAGCAACAAAAAACTTATAATAGTCATAGTAACAATCCAATTGGCGTCAACGACGATAAACGATGACTGCAGATTCGAGTATCGACTCATTGAAGAAATATCAGATTGACGAGCATGATACTTGTACGACTAAAAGATAACACTCAGTTTGGGTTGTATAATGATTTTGTATTTTCTAGAAAAAAATATTATATAGCTCACTTGATCACTTTGCCTTGCAGTTTCGGCGAAGAGATCTTTTAGATTCGATCCGCTAAGATCTTCGAAAAATTGTCCACTGAGATATGCATTGAGTGCCGGCGATTCTTCCAGATTAAATTGATTCAGTTCCACAGTCTTTATGAAGTTTGTGAAGCTGAAAATCACAAAAGAAACACAAATCAGCGATCTGAAGATATATTCTTTTTCTAGTCCTTTTTTATTTATTATGTTCAAACCCCTTTCGATCTTCTTCTCTAATTTCTTCACATGTCACTCCCGTCCTTTTCAGACTGTTCACTTTATGATCAGCTTGAAGATCGAGAAGAATTTCGAAGAAATGTCCAGTGATGCACATCTGAAATTCCACTTGGATAAAAATGTTATGCCAACCTGTTATTCAAGGACCACGAAATCCTTCGGGATCATTGCTAGACAATTGATTATCCCTTGTTTTCATTAGCACCTCATTTTCACTATCCATTACCTTATCAATGAAAAGAGACTCCACTCAATGATAGCGAAGAATTTCTTTGAGACTGGTAATGAAGTTATGAGGAATCTCCAGTTTATGACGAGAAATGGAGCCAGTCTAGGAGGAATTCTATATTCACATCAGACTCACTCAATCGCATACCATTGCAGGTTTATTCGTGGATCTCTTCTCCAAAAAGCCTCCATTTTCATTACTCGGCTCGATTGTATACTGATAATTGTCAACATTCCACGGATACTTGGTACAGTTTACAAGGAGATCGAAACCGAATCCATTTTTCATCTAAAAAACACAAAAACGAAAGTGCTTCACTTCAAACAAATATATACACTTTCTTCATTCACTTTCCTGTGCTATTGTTAGAATTCCACCCTCCCATTTCTCCTTGTCCAGAGCGCGAGATAAAGCAGCTTCTCCAAGCCTCTTATTCACGAAAAATATATCGAAAAGTTCTTTCCTGAAACGAAATTGTAGTCTGGACATGTTTCTTCGAGCCACAAAAGAACTGTACCGATTTAAAAAGTTGAGAATCTCGAGGGGACATCCTTCTGGGAGACGGGGATAATAGTCCTCAAAATAATGGAAATGTTGGAAAACGATATTATGATAAACTGACCAAGTCTCTTAAAGTATACGCTTCCCAAGGTTTAAGAATTATCGACGCATCTTGTCCATTAATATCTTGCTTCTCGTTGACTGGACTGGGCGACATCGAAAATCGGAAAAGAAAGAGAGAGAGAAATATGGAGAGAAATCTTCAGAGAACAGAGACAATGAAACTGACTCATGCCTAATTTGCATAACGCCCACAATGGGAAAACACTATCTCCCGAATCTCTCAGGCACGCTTCATCTTATCTTCTCTCAAATAAAACAGCGACAGAAGCATACTGCTATTTCAGTAATTTTTTGAACTCTCTGTTAGATGACTTCGTTCCCTTGAAACCTTCTAAATCGTCCTCTGGTTTCCCCAAGTTCCTCAGTATCCTTCACGATCGATTACAACGTTTGCATAGTATAGCTCCCAACTCGGACTCTACCCATTCTCTGCGAGCTAGGTTTAACAAAGCGCTAAAAACATTTGAAATAATGCGTGAGAACAATGCGATTAACTCTGGAAACGCTAACCTTTTCTTCCAATATTGTAAAACCCGTTTTAAACCTAGCACCTCTTCCCTTCCTGGCATAGTTGATTGTAGTGGTGCAGTCTTGCTTACAGACCAAGACAAGGCAACTGCCTTCTCTAAATTCTTTTCTAAAGTACAAATGCCACCAATGATCTCACCCCTTCCTCGATCACTCCCTTCTAATTCCTCATTTGACATTCCCTACATCTCTATTGAACAAATTCTTTCTGCCATCTCCCAATTAGTGCCTAAAGTTAACGGATCTCCCGATAGAATACCCAACCTTGTGTACACTAAATGTAAATTGACTATCGCAGTTCCCCTTTCTCTCATCTTCAACATCTCACTTTCCTCTTGTATTGCTCCTTCTCAGTGGAAAACTGCGCATGTTAAACCCATACCTAAAAAAGCTGGTAATGCAAAGATCTCTAACCACCGCCCTATCTCACTTACCGTAACCGCTTCAAAACTTTTTGAGAAAATCGTTATAAACGAACTGGTATCCTACTTAGATGACAACTCCCTTCTTGATCCGCGCCAAGCGGGATTTAGAAAACATCGTAGCACCACTTCCTCCCTTTGCGAAACTGCCGCTTTTTACACGAGGGCATTGAGTTCACATAAGTCTGTTGATACCATATTTTTCGACTATCAGAAAGCGTTTGACTCTATTGACCTGCGACTCCTATTGCACAAAATGTCTACGCTAGGCGTCTCAAACCACCTTGTAGCTTGGCTAGAATCATACCTCTTGGGAAGATCGCAGCGTGTATTTATTGGGAGCTACCTCTCACCCCCTTCCCCTATCAGATCAGGTGTTCCACAAGGTTCTGCTATTGGCCCTTTACTTTTTATCATTTACATAAATGACTTGGGTAAAAGCATCCCCCCTACTGTGAACTACAACATTTTTGCCGACGATCTGAAGATATATGCACTAGTACCAGAACACAGCAGTGACCTCCAAAAGGCAATAGAGAGTATAGAATCATGGACTGCCCAGTGGAACATGACCTTAAGCGCTCCGAAATGTGCTGTCTTGCATCTAGGCCGTCTTAAAACACGATCGAAATATGTTCTGAATGGCTGCGTTATTTCTCCAAAAAATGAAATTCGTGACCTTGGTGTCTTCTTTAACAGCAAACTACATTTTGAGCATCATATCGATCAGATAACGCGTAAAGCCAGATCTATGTGTAACCTAATGCTTCGTTCATTTCTCACTACCTCTTCCGATGTACTCCTTAAAGCCTACAAAATTTACATCCGCCCCCTTCTAGAGTCGTCCACAGTCATTTGGAACCCCACTGCCATAGGTCTTGTAAATAAGTTGGAATCTCTACAGCGTGAATTTACGAGGCGCTTATTTTGGCGATCCCATTTGTCTCAGTCCTCTTATCCACAGCGCCTTGAGCACTTTAAGTTAGAGACACTGGAATATCGACGTGCATTAAACGACATGTATCGTGAAATTATTTTCCGTTCCACTCATAGTTGACCTTTGACTACCGTTCGATGGGCGGAGTTAGGAAGAGGCCGGGAGGAGGCTAGTGATCTACCTGCTCTCCTCCCACCCTACCTCTTCCCTTTCTCTCTCTCCCAGACAATCAATGCGCTAACCAGCACATTGCGTTTGCTGAACATTTGAAACGCACGATACTTTCTGTTTGACTCTGCGCATGGATTTGTACACGTAGACACCTCTAATATATACTCGATCTCTCTCGTACTCTCCGTTCCTCTCATAGATTACGTCTCACAATCCCATTCCTCATGCCGTCATCGCTCTCATCTGTTGCTACACGACCGCTAACGCTCTGGAATTCCCTTTCTAACCCAATAGTTACCCTGCCCCGGATACCTTACCGTAATCATATACGACGAACCCCTTCACTTGTCCTCCCTGTCTCCCAAATTAAATTGTAAACACGGACTGCCACAGAACCCCACCCCCAAAAGCTCGCCTGAGCCCGAATACCACCTGTTGCCTCCATACCGCCCTTAACGCACACTGTCTATGTGGTGAATAAAGAATTAGAATTTAAAAAAATTATCTAATCTGCGGCAATTTGTCAATGATTTGCGAGTGCATTTCGAATCTTTTTAAGATCTTTTAGAGGGAATTTTCGAACTGAGTGGAAGCATCGAACAAGAACGGCCACAGAGAATGGAAATACAAATAATTCTAGTTCCGAGACAGCCCGAAGGGCCTTTGACCTCAGTAATGACTAGGGAGAGACAGATGCTCATTTTGCCAATTGTTTGGATCAGATTTCTTAGCACCAGCGAGGACACCAACATTAGTACCTCTCCTAAAGAGATAAAAGGAATTACTTGAAACGGGACTAGCCTTGAATTGTCGTTGATGATAAATGAGTTTATGAAGAACGACTGGCACGGGCCTCACACAATAGAAAACAATGAACGATAGAATGGACTGAACGAGCAGATGGCCTCTAGGCGGAAGACGCTATTATCTGTAGATAACGCAATATGTGTCAGCAGGAAGACTAATGAGAGTTCCGTTTTGTTTGAATTCGGCATGTTTTCTCAACTATGATATCTAAATAGGATGAGCATGGAAACTTGCTCTTTTAATTTTTTATTCCCTCGGCTTATTTTATTAGTCATGAGTTAGATAAAAACATGTTCTGTTGCCTTACCCAATGCTTCCAAAAAGGTTTCATTCCAGAAAAGTAAATTGCAATATCATCCCAATTACAGAATGTGCACAAAGTATCTCGTACTCTGCAGGGGGGGGGGGGGGTTGATACGAAGGGAAGATCAACGTGTAGTTCGTATTGTTGACATGTTTCCCTTCTTACTCTCGTCACACTTGACTCTTTTCTCGTCTCAAAATGCAGCGACGGGCAATCAAATACTCCAAGTTTGGCGATCCTCGGCAGGTGTGGAAAGCTATCTATTTTTTTGCATTTTCACAATTTCATTGCAGGTTGCAGAGCTCGTCACTGAGACAATCTCGGCTGAACTGGAGCCGAATGAGGTTACGGGCGAGAAGGTTATAACTAAATAAATAAAAAAATATCGAAACAGGCACTCGTTCGTTGGCTCGCTTCTCCCATTAATCCACTCGACATCAACAAATTACAAGGAGCTTACGCTTTCAAGCCTCCACTACCCGCCATTGGAGGTAGTGAGGCTGTTGGCAGAGTTGTCAAGGCGAGTAATTCTGACGAACACTTTAGCCTACCATATACTTGCTTCAGATTGGCTCCTCAGTAACTAAACTCTCACCTGGAGATAAAGTTGTCATATTCACTGTGAATTCTTCTTGCTGGACCGATTTGTCCGTCGTTGAAGAGACGGACGTCATCAACATCGATTCGAGAATCACTACGGTAGGGCAATACAGATAGGGGCCACAAGCTCCGCCCACTTTGGTGTGACATGATTTCACCAAAAGGCGAGACGGGGAGTGCACCAGGTTCATTCTAATCCAAATCACTCGTTCTAAACTGCTATGGATAGCTCTTAGTATCCATAATCGATATAGCACTGTCCGAGAAATGCACAACTTCACTAAGTTGATCAAAATTGGACTTAAACTAAGGGAATAGGGTCGATCCTCGACGAAAAGGGACTTTTCCAAGGCTTTTAATATGACAATTCTGCTCGGACAAAGTTTTTCTGACTGCTTGGAATATTTTACGATTTTTAGAGAAAAAATTAGAATTTTAGCAGTTTCCCCGGGCGTGTGCATTCACGATTTATAAAGGACGCGCGAGAGGCTGGCGGAGGGGAGCGAGAGAGGCGGGGGGAGGGAGAGAGGCACACGCAAATTAGGCTCCGCCCCCTCCCCTCTCGTCTCGCGTTTCCCTCCTCTCCCACAGTGCGTTTCGCGCGTACTTCTCGGTCTCTAGCACAGCTCAGAGGTAAGATATCAACAAACGGCCAAAAGTATGATGTTATTGGGACCTTGAGGAGTTGTTTGAATCCGCATTTGACTGCATTGTGAAAAATCGGCATCCTGGGTTGTGGCCCCTAAATACAGAGTTACAAATAGTGTCAACTCTCTAATCATTGTGACCAGCGTGAGAGTACGAAAGAGATTCATCATGACAGACCTGGTCATAGTTCCACTCAGATTCAAGGCGCAACATTGATGATCAATCCGACGACAGCATGGATTATGATGAGAATGGGAGGAATGGAGAAGGGCGATTGGCTCATTCAGAATTCCGCCAATAGTGGAGTGGGAAGGGCTGTGATAGAGATCGCGAGAGGTTATCCATTCTCGTCTTTAAATTATAAAGGGAATAATCTTTCAGAAAAAGGCTATCACACCATCAACATTGTGAGAGATCGACCACAGATCAGAGAGCTGAAGGTAAAAAGTGACTTGAATCATTGAATTAGTATTTTGTCAGAATGAATTAATTCGAATGGGCGGCGATATTGTGTGGACTGAAGAAGAAGTTAGAACAGAAGGAAAGAATTTCAAGGTTGATTATCTATCACGAAAACAATTATCCCCAATTAAAATGTGTTGAGGGCCGTCCGAAACTTGCGTTGAATGGAGTGGGCGGAAAGAGTTGTCTACAGATTTCCAGTCTACTCTCAAGAGGAGGAATGCTCGTCACTTACGGTTCGTCCGACTCGATAATATTGTTAATGCAATTTATTGTCATTGTGGAAAAAATATAAGCAAATAAGGTAATTCTTAGGTGGAATGAGCAAGAAAGCGCATGAAATATCCACATCATCTCTCGTTTTCAATGGAATCACCGCTGTCGGAGTGGCGAACGCACTCTGGATGGCAAATCATGAAGAAGAGACAAAGATTATGCTCAGCGAGATACAAGTGCGCGTTTACGACAGGTTTAAGATTTATTAAATGAGATCATTTGCATTTCGAACCAAAAAATATGGAAATAATCAGGAATTCTATGTTCGTGGTGCTCTTCACTCTCCACCAATGGAGGAACATCCATTAGAGAATTACAAGAAGGCAATCGAGAATTCAATGGACGGAAAACATGCAAAACAAATATTCATAATTGATGATGAGAAGAGCTCAAAGATTTGACTTGTTCACAGCCTAAATGTGCTAGTAACGGTAACCTATATCCTCCATCGTTTTTTTTACCAAAGTTTTCCCCTATTTTGTTTAGATCTGTCTATATTCACTCTCATTTGAGCACAACGCTGGAAATATCTGCAATTCCTTCATATCGATAAAAATGATTCGCTGACCTTGGTGATCATTCGTTCATTGAAAAGGAGATCAAATACAATATAAATTGAAGCAAGTTTTCCATTTTGAAGAATGTTAGAATATATCAAATCTATTCTCTGCAAAATTTGATTACATACTGCAATAATTCAATTTCATTGTTCTTTCCCACACTTCTATTTTCCTTCCCTCTCCTCGTTCGCTCTCATTTTCCTCCTCCTCTCGCCGAATAAAGGTGTGTTTTATTTCTTTTTATTTAAACTAGTATCTCGTTGGTTTTACCCGCGTTGATAAAAATATTGCTTGAATAGACCCCTGAATACTACTACTAGATGCTACAATCCTGCGAGTGCACGAAGAGAGATAGGCGCATTCTTATCCGTCTCTCACAAGAACCATCGTGGCGCAATCGGTAGTGGCTTCCGCTAGCGGAAGCAACTTTTTCAGACTACCTCATTTCGCCCGTAGAAAAAATTTCCCACTTCACATGCACGGGAAGTGATGTTTTTCCATCTTTTGCAGGTTTTTAAACTGGGGAAATAAAAAAAAGGAAAAAAATAAACTGGGGGTTTCCATCTTATGCAGGTTTTTGAAATGGGGAAATGGGGTTTCTGTGGATACTTTTGCAATACGATGTGTCCATTTTGCACGGTCCTCTCAGAGTCTGAGAGGTCACTCCGGGGAGTCGGTGTTCAAAAATCACTCCGTCCACCTGCCCGAATTCGAATGAATGTACAGAGACGTCACTCCGCCAGGTCTCGGAGACCTCGAGTGCTCCACTAAGTTAGTGGAGACGGTTTTTCCAGTTTGCACGGTCCTCTCAGAGTCTGAGAGGTCACTCCGGGGAGTCGGTTTTCAAAAATCAACCTGCCCGAATTCGAATGAATGAACAGAGACGTCAGTAGTATGAGGCAGGTCTCAGTTGTGTTTTTGTTTTTGTCTCGACTGCCGACTCTCGATGTTCTCAAGAGTCGGGAGTCGAGAATCCCGATTATTATTGTTATTCTAAATAATCCCGATTATTAGTATTCCAAATATTCCCCGATTATTATTAGTATTCCAAATATTCCCCGATTATTATTCTATCTCGATGTTTTGGTTCGAGACTATTTTGGCGGACTTACCCGTCTTTTGCTGGGGTCGGACTTACGGGGCGCTGAAGTGGAGATCGGCGATGCTAACCGACTGAGCTATGACATCAATGATCGGTGGGGAGGTGTACAAGTAGTCGGAAATACTTTTGCCGGATTCCTCGACTGGGATCCGATCAAACGGATCCCAGCGGAGGAACGGCGGGACAAAAGCGTTAACCACTATACCCTAGCGAACATAAAAACCGGCACAAGGGAAGGAAAGTCTGCTGATCATTTTAGTTACGGTAGTCCAAGAGGGCAGTTCCATTCCCAAATCTACAGTAGCTCTATGCGAACGATGCACGGAGGTATACGAATTTGAAACAGGGGAAATTCAAATGGGTGAAATGAACCCTCTCCCTCTCCTGCCCCTTCTCCTAGCATTTGGAAAAAAACTTTGAGACAATGAAGAGGGAGAGGAAGGAGGAGGGGCATGCAGAGGGATAGAGAAGCAGGGTGGCGATTGGTGCCAAGTCTATTCCCATTTTCCTTCGGCCATATTGGCACAATTGTGAATGTTTTAATTGACTATACTCTCGTGATAATTGCTCTCTCTCTCTTACAGGAGTGGTGCGCTCTAATAGGAAGAATGATCAGAAGGAGAATAAGAAGAAGGCAGGGGAGAAAAAGGAGGAGAATGAGGAACAGGTCGGGGAAAGGTGAGTCGATTCAGTTTTGTTTCGTTCTAGAATTAAATGCTGTTTCAGACCTGCTAACTCGTACGAACCGTATGGCACATCTTCGCATGGTCGTAAGAAAAACAAGAGCAATCGTGGCAAGGGCAAGAACATGGAACTGATGAGGAAGCATTATGGAATTATTGTGAGTTGTGTTTTCACTTACTATCTCCACCTCCTTTCACTCTGCTCATAAAAACGTTGCAGAGACGCCGCCAAACAAAAATGACCGACTATCTCATGCTCGGAGACGTGCGTCGTCTCGCTCGTCGCCCCAATAAGTCGCATAGCTACTGTCTCAACTGCAGAGCACAGATGGAAGAGGCATCGAGACGTGAGCCAGTCTTCATCGATCTTGTTTCCTCAAGTTATCATGATGATGACTACGAGGAGGATGAAGAAGGAGATGAAAACGAAGAGGATTGATCACTTTTTTATCATGACACAACCGATAAATATGGTTCAGTCAATGAATCAGCGTTTCCACGGGACAGGGTGATTAGCGTGATTCCACGTTCGTTTCGTTCCGAGTGATCTATTCCCGGGTAGTGTTGTTTCCGAGTGATCTATTTCCGGGTAAATACAAATGAATTCCAATATCGATAATCATTGGATAAGAAAAATCAAACAATCGATATCAAACATCTTCAATTTTCATTGTCCTTTGCTCGAGTGACTAAATCAATCAATCAATTCAATCAATACCGTACTCTGTAATCAATTTTGGATCGTTCCATTGTCTCCCCTCTTCCATTCTTCACCTTCCCTCTCCTCCCTCTTCTCTTTTCATTCGTTACTCGCTCGCTCGTCTCAACCGGTCGGATGGAGGGTCGCTCCGGAAGAGGAGGGAAGGAGGAGGAAGAAGGTACCAGTACCGTATCCCTCACCTACCGTAACCATCGTATCTTCAGGATCTTCCCTACGTGGATGCGTCTACTTGAGAGGCGCGACCGCTCACACACACCACCGTGCCCTCCCTACGATTTGGTGAGGAATCAATCGAACTCAAGAAAACTATCGTACCCAGCCGAACCCTCTTAGACCGCCCTACCGTATCCTACTACCATACGCTCTCTAGTGTGTACCATCATACCGTACTCGCTTCCTAGGATATAGTAACTACTCTAGTGATCGACCTCATCGAACCGCAATAGATACTGTAACTGATATTACCATACCCTTCGCTTTCGTAGGCCCTAAGATCAACGTTACCGTAACCTTTCTGCAAGCTTCAGCTGAAAAGGTTCATGATCACTACCGCATACTAACCTTCCTATGTTTTCAGAACGCGACTATAATGAAGGACCATCATCTCGCTTCGATCTAGGATACGGCTCGTGCTCTTTGTCTTGGAAGGCTCAACGACTTCCCAATATCATACAGCAACAGTGAAGAGGTTTCATAGAATATAGGGAAAGTACATTTAGAAATTTTAGAATAGGGAAATAGTTAGATTTCATAAGGGTCAAAATGCGGAACTAGTGATACAGACAAACAGACAAACTGACTTTGACGAGTCTGCGAGCTCAACCTTAGAGAAAGAGGTCTGCGAGCCCAAGTAGAAGATCGGCACACCGGTCGCCTAACGAGTCTGCGAGCTCAACCGTAGAGAAGAGGTCTGCGAGCCCAACCTTAGGCTGCACCATAAACAGTAAAGACACTACATTGCAACACTAATCTCAATACAGACACATGTAACACATAAATAGTCGAACAGACAAATAGGCAAATGACGAGTCTGCGAGCTCAACCTTAGAGAAAGAGGTCTGCGAGCCCAAGTAGAAGATCGGCACACCGGTCGCCTAACGAGTCTGCGAGCTCAACCGTAGAGAAGAGGTCTGCGAGCCCATACACAATAATGACAACGCACAGTCACAAAATTGTTCCGCATTTTGAAATCAATTTAGAGTAGCTTACGATAGTTTGATTTACATATTTTTTTAAAAGTATATCTCTCAAATTCAAAATAAATATTCTTAATTTCAGAACGCAAAGGTGCCTCTCAACCACTCTTTTTAATCATGCACCTATCATTAGATAAGAAAAATCAAACAATCGATATCAAACATCTTCAATTTTCATTGTCCTTTGCTCGAGTGACTAAATCAATCAATCAATTCAATCAATACCGTACTCTGTAATCAATTTTGGATCGTTCCATTGTCTCCCCTCTTCCATTCTTCACCTTGCCTCTCCTCCCTCTTCTCTTTTCATTCGTTACTCGCTCGCTCGTCTCAACCGGTCGGATGGAGGGTCGCTCCGGAAGAGGAGGGAAGGAGGAGGAAGAAGGTACCAGTACCGTATCCCTCACCTACCGTAACCATCGTATCTTCAGGATCTTCCCTACGTGGATGCGTCTACTTGAGAGGCGCGACCGCTCACACACACCACCGTGCCCTCCCTACGATTTGGTGAGGAATCAATCGAACTCAAGAAAACTATCGTACCCAGCCGAACCCTCTTAGACCGCCCTACCGTATCCTACTACCATACGCTCTCTAGTGTGTACCATCATACCGTACTCGCTTCCTAGGATATAGTAACTACTCTAGTGATCGACCTCATCGAACCGCAATAGATACTGTAACTGATATTACCATACCCTTCGCTTTCGTAGGCCCTAAGATCAACGTTACCGTAACCTTTCTGCAAGCTTCAGCTGAAAAGGTTCATGATCACTACCGCATACTAACCTTCCTATGTTTTCAGAACGCGACTATAATGAAGGACCATCATCTCGCTTCGATCTAGGATACGGCTCGTGCTCTTTGTCTTGGAAGGCTCAACGACTTCCCAATATCATACAGCAACAGTGAAGAGGTTTCATAGAATATAGGGAAAGTACATTTAGAAATTTTAGAATAGGGAAATAGTTAGATTTCATAAGGGTCAAAATGCGGAACTAGTGATACAGACAAACAGACAAACTGACTTTGACGAGTCTGCGAGCTCAACCTTAGAGAAAGAGGTCTGCGAGCCCAAGTAGAAGATCGGCACACCGGTCGCCTAACGAGTCTGCGAGCTCAACCGTAGAGAAGAGGTCTGCGAGCCCAACCTTAGGCTGCACCATAAACAGTAAAGACACTACATTGCAACACTAATCTCAATACAGACACATGTAACACATAAATAGTCGAACAGACAAATAGGCAAATGACGAGTCTGCGAGCTCAACCTTAGAGAAAGAGGTCTGCGAGCCCAAGTAGAAGATCGGCACACCGGTCGCCTAACGAGTCTGCGAGCTCAACCGTAGAGAAGAGGTCTGCGAGCCCATACACAATAATGACAACGCACAGTCACAAAATTGTTCCGCATTTTGAAATCAATTTAGAGTAGCTTACGATAGTTTGATTTACATATTTTTTTAAAAGTATATCTCTCAAATTCAAAATAAATATTCTTAATTTCAGAACGCCTCTCAACCACTCTATTTAATCATTCACCCCCTTTCACTCACTTCTCGGACGGTCGATGCAGCTAATAACTTCGTTCACAAAGCTTCTTATAAGTTCATTCTTCCATGATGCTTTTGATCCTTTGCTTCAGTATAATCGTGCATGATCCATAATGATCCGATTCGGAGAACTCGTTTCCCTATCCGAATCCCCGTACGTACGAGGACTGTCTCCTGGTACGTACGACGACGAGACCTGGACAATATCCGTTCTGTGAAACGGTGTTTCTCAGTAACCGTTGTTTTGTTTCGCAGTATCCGTGGGTATGCGAAACTTTGTTTTGTTTCGCAGTCGCCCATCTGAGACAATCTCCCTCCGCTGTTTTTATCCAAGATGGGAAAGTGGCGGGAATAAAGTATGGGAATAAAGTGTACTACTGAATCCATTCATTCCAAGGGAGTGACGGAATGGAATACATTCAGCAGTTGTGCACAGATGAGACTGTCGGCACGGATTCACCGTACGCAATGTAGCCTGCAACGAAACCATTTCTTGCTGTGCTTCTTTTCGATAACGTCTTTCATACCGGCTTGATCAGCCACTGCATCCGGTGCAATTGTCATCCATGATGGAGTTCGATAGAGATCCGATGACACTTCATCCAGATTCCATTTGTCCTTGATTGACTGTAAAGATCTCCTCTCGTTTACTTCGCTTTTTGAGATGATAAATATTTTGGTATTTCCTTACCGCATTGAGTTTGATGTGCACTGAGCACACGGTCGACGGTGATCCATTCGAGATTCGAAGAGTGTACTGCTTCACTGCACTTCCGTTCTCCTGCAATCAGCCTGTCAAATTATCTACGGTATGTTCTAGTTGCCGCACTCCTACCGTAGCCCCAGTATCGTAACCCCACTCGCCTGCCATTGATTAACAACCACCGTAGACAGTGTCACGCCTCCGCCGCCCGATGAGGGCACCGTAGTTGTGGATGGTGCTGTAATTGATCTCATTTATTCTTCATGTTCGCAATCACGAACCTTGCGCAACAGCCGTTGAAGGGGCAATTGGAGCCGAGGTGGTGATAGTTGTGGGACCTGTAAACCAGATACAGATGATCGATCAGAACCGACGAACATCAGAGATGAGAGAGCAGAGCATACCTGCATTGACAGTCGTTGTCGTCGTTCCGGGCCCATCCGTCACTTTCACTCCCACTTGACAGTGCGCCTCCGGAAACGCGCCAGCGGTGATGCAGATCTGCCTGAAATCAGGACGATTTCAACGAGCGCCCGAAGCAAGCTCGCTCACCCGTTCTGCGCCTGGAACTTGGTAGGATTGGGCTGGGCGCGATTGGTGAGATTGATCTTGCGAGGGATAGGAGTGAGCCAATCGTCCTCGAGTAGACCACCCGTGTCGGCCGAGTTCGGATTGAGACACCAGTAGAACTGAGAAGGAGCAGGAGGGTCAGAGAGACTCAAGAACGGTAGATGAAGGAATGAACTCACATTGTTCGTGATGCATTTGCTCCTCAACCATTCGATGTACCATTGATTCCACGTCATATCCTTGCTCCCGACCTCTGCCCTTCCTCCCCATTCACCCACTACCACTGGTTGACCTGAAATGATGTTCTCATTGCCCTCTGCATATCCTTCATGTCTTTGATTGACGGTTATCTATCACGAACCAGTCTGATTGACGATGAATCCATACTTGACCATGTACATTCCATCCAGATTGTTCGGGAAGTCCGGCGTCTCAACAGATTCATTTTCGTTCAATGTCGAAGAATTTCTCTCACATTGAACTCCGGCCGATCGTATACACTCGGACCGTAGCAGTGAGGTGAGTAGACAACTCGATTGTTGAGGGAGGGATTGCCTGAAATTCGGAAATCTTATATGGTTATGGATTGCTACAATGTGACGTTCACAGACCAAAATATTCATGCAACTCGTAATATAAATGAATTTTTAACATTTCGGTGTTATTTCGAAAATTGTAGAGTTACCAGTATTGATGGGGAATTGAGCGACATTCTCTAGTCGATTTCCCCACTCGATTCCTTCTACGAAGAAGAGACCGAGAAACGAAGAGAGACTCTCCAATTTACTTTCTTTTCTTTATCTCGATCGTCCAATTATCTCACATTGATTATTCTCTCGGCTGCCTTATTCCAGTCAGTGGCAGCATTCGAATTTCCCCATGAGGCCGAATCGTGTGGTTCGTTCTTCAGATCGATTGCGAACACGTTCCATCTACAATGGGTTTTCGTGAATTTCTAAAATCTATTTTTATATGATTTGATCGCTTGCCTGTCACTGTATCTCGTAATTAGCGTCTGCCAAAGTGAAATCACCTGAGATTCCGGATACTCGTTGTTGTACCTGAAAATGCGCTGATCTAGCCTTTTTTTATCCAGTGATTAATCCCTGATTGTGTATGATAATACTGATTACCAAGCGTTGAATAAACAGCGATAGTGACTAACCACAGCTCAGAGATGCCTCCTCCCGGTGTAATTCGATGATTATCGAGCATGATTAGAAATCCTCTCTCGGCTGCTCTGAAGAGTTTTTTTTTCATTTTGAGTGCTCATTTTTCATAGATTTTTGCATTGGTCAATTGGAATAAACTGACCTATCGATGAACACATCCAGCAGTTGTAGTGCAGACTTTCCGCAGAGACCCGGATTGGTAGCACAGTTGATGTTGAGGTTACTGGGATTGTTCCTAAAAGAATGATGCATTTACTCTGAAAAGGTTTGAAAAGAGCAAGAAAAGACCAAAAACCGAAGAAGTTCCCAAAAAAATTGAAGAATCTCACTTGACCATCTCCAGTGAGAAGGGCACACGAATCGCATTGAAGTTGTTGTTCTGACAATGAGAAGTAATATTTTTCACAGCCTGAGACAAATAATATGCAGCACCTTGATGAAATCCAGGTAGACGTTTAAATCGTAGCTCCAGATTCCGTGAGGGGTGTACGTTTCAGTTTCGAAACCGAAGTAATTGATTCCCTTTAGGACGAGTGGTTGACCTAAGAATTATTTTATAATCTAACCATTTTTTTTAAATTAAAATATGGAAAAGGCAATACCATTTACTAGAATGTTCCCTCCGGCAGTCGTCCATTGCAATTGGTTGACGCATTGTTGACTCATCGTAGAGTGGATGAGAAATGGTAAGAGCAACAGAAGTCGTAACTTCATCCTGAGTGAAAAATCCTCTCAATCAGTGAAGAAATCGTTGTTTGTGCAAGTTAGTAACGATCACGGTATAAACAGATGGGCTCTTGACTCATCTACAGGAAAATCAAGGAAAATTACTAATGGCTTTGAATTATGTATGAGAAAGCGTCAAGAAAGCAAAGAGGTTGAAGAAGTGAAGTGAATTAAACGGAAGCTGCGGCTATTTTATACCATTTGTCTCTCCATTTGGCACACTTCCTTTCCCCTCTGCCCTCTCTTCCTCTCCCTTCCTCTTTCTCTCATCGAACGAATGGATGTTCCCGTCTCTTCACTTATTCATTATTCTGACCCCTCCGAACTCTTCTCTCTTTTCCCCCATTGAGATAAACATGGTCATGAGACGACGATAGGAAACTGAATCCCATCACATTTTGGTTCTCTCGTTGATTGGTTCTCTGATTGGAGAAAAAGACAGGAAGCGGTTGATCCAATCCTTGATCCTTGCAGATATTGGTTCATCTGCACAAACTGAGAACGAAGCAGAAAACGATCAACTTCCCAGAAGATCTTCGATTTATGTTTCATTCACGGCTGATCAATAGGATGGAATACTGATATTATATGTACGATCGACATTGAAATTCAGACTGGCTGAATAATCGAGTAATGCGTGGGAGTTCGATGTTATCTCTCTTATCAATTATTTATCATTCCTGATTCATGAGGCAAATGACCTTATCCTACCCGCTTTTATCTTCAATCAGTGGTCTTTTTCATTGTTCTGATGTGAGCCCTGTGAACTTCCACAGTTCCAGTAAACATTTCCATGAGACAGTTAATAAGCCGATTGAAATTTTGTTTTCTCGTTTCTCTTGAAACTGAAAATAGAGCGAATCCTCTCTGATCGGATCAAACTGAACAAACTGAGTGAACGATCACAGGTCGAGTGCACGAAACAACACACGAGTTCAAAATCATTGTTCCGTGAGATGAAATCCAATTCCGGGTATTTATAAGACCGAAAAAAATGAATCGATTTTAATAGGAATTGTTGGCTTACATGTTGGAAGGCTAAATAAATGATTTATTTGATGGAATCGCTATATACAAAAAGACAGCGTTGTCAAGATTATCAATAGATGCTGGTCAATAACAGTTACTCGTACGCATTTCAATTACTGTTACTATAAGAGATTAGTCAATCGAGGTATCACAATATAATCTTGAGTTAATCTTTGATCTTTATTCATCGTCATCTAGATCCACAACTTGCGGCGTCCACATACACGCATCATCGAATGCAACCTGCAATTAGTAATTCATTAGTAATTTTGAAACCAATTATTATATGAACCCCCAGAGACTATTGTGCCACTCCTCCCCCCGCTCTTACAGGCGTTATGCGCACCGCGTTTCAATAGCAACAGTTTTTTTGATGATTATAAAACAATCTCGCCTCGTATATCAATGGATAATGTCTCACCTTGACGATTTCATGAGTGGGAATGATGCTTATTTGTAGTGATTCCCTTTCTCGATCCTTCTCCACCATAACTCCCTTCGCACCACGATTGCGACCACGCAGGATTATCACCTACAAAGATTCAATATTTTTAAAACTCGAATAAGTGAAATGCCGATGCAAACATACACTCTGTTTGTCACATCAATGCAGATAACTAAATATCACTCACTTTTTCTCCATTGCTACGGGGCATCACCGTTTCGAGCCACGATTGACGGATATCTGCAAATATGTGGCTTAAACCAACCAATCCAATTAGTGAGAAAGGCAAAAATAACAAGACTTTACGAAAATCTCCCTTAATCAATAAGTTCGCTTACTGTAGTGCGTCCTTCCATCATCATCTTCTAGTGTGATATTCTTCCTATCGGCCACATCGACCACTCGCATCTTCTCGTCCATGTGTTTGCCCTGTGAATAATCTTTATTCCCACTTTATTTACGGTAAGAAAACATTGCTTATCATTTGGACTATTAAAATAATAAATAAATACCTTTTTGTAGTCTTCCGAGACCATTCGCACTCTGCAGTCGACACGCACCCACACTTCCTGAACAAGAAAGGATTAGAATCAAAATTTTTGCACATTTGCACATGTCTTCGTCAAAATAAGATATTTTTGGTATTGATAAAGTTGTATCCATTTTCCAACAATACTGCCAATTTTCAATATCTGCCACCTACCGAGTCGTCCTCCTTCCTCCTTTCATAGTCTCTATCGTCTCTTCTCTTCTCCTTCTTCCTTTCTCCATCCCTATCATCTCTCCTCTTCTCTTCGTATTTTTCCTTCTCTTTATCGATTCTTCGCTTTTCCTTGTCGTATTCTTCGCGGTCTGGAAATCAACTTACAATTAGACTTGAATACAAAATAATCGCAACTCTTCGCTCCATTTGGAAATAAATGTAAAAACGAACCATTCATTTTCAAAATGAGGTAAATGCTCACTCAATACTTTTCCTTCCTTGTCGAATTCCTTCTGATTTACTGCATAACACGCGAAGAGAGACACTCGAATCTACAACGGGATTGAATAAATTACAAGTAATCCTTCTTTTTTTTTTTGTTTCGATCCCCGAATAATTGTGTTTCAATGCTCTAACAATCATCCAAATAAAATTCTGGCTTTAGCATAAATAGCACATATAAGTACTGACCACTCTTCCTCCGAGTGCGAGTCTGGCTACCAATGAAGAATTATCGTCGTCACGAGAATCAACCTGAATACAATCACAAATTGAGATCGTTCCAATTTCGAATAAACATTTTTTTTTATTGATTTCATTAAACAGTTTATAAGTCAGTAACAATTGATTATTAGAGTGGAATTAGTCACCTTAGCGTAAGCTCCCTTGTGAATTCCCTGCGTGATCTTTATGAGAGATCCGGTCTTTATGTCCTGTGATACCTCATCACCCTGGAAAAAAAGCAATATTTACAATGAAATTTATAAGCATCGTTGCACTTTAACAAGCCGATTTATGTAGGGAAACTACGGTGCACATTCATGAAGTACAATTGATAAGATCTAGTCAAAGTATCACACCTTATCACCATTCTTCGCTTTCTTCTTATCCACAGTTTTCGGTGTCGCTCCCAATCCCAATCCCTTCGGTCGTCGTTCGAGAAGGCGCATCGCTACTTTCTGCAATGTACACTTGTTTCAGTGGGAAACACATGCGAAATGTTTAAAAAAATCAACATTTGAATCATTTATTTTCAATGAAATGCGACATACCTGTGGGTTCTTTCCGATTCCCTCTCCGTCCTTCCATCCACATCCTCTGAGAATTGCCAATCCGAAAGACTCAATCGACACCTGAAGTTCATTTATATTTTTTGGCCAAACTTTGCGTACACAAAGCAATCTCAATGTAGCATTCAACCTTTCTTCGTTCCAATGCCGCTTTACATCGCTTAGTCGCTACACAAACCTCATCACTATCGTATCATTTCATACCTGATTGTAATCGGCATCCTCAGTCTCCGTCTTACACGTATCCACAACGATGGCATCATCTTGATTCTCCCCTTGCTCCTCAAAGGAAATTAATCAATCCATGTATTACAGTCATTTAACTACAAAACAATTTGAATAAACGTGAACAAACCTTTTTCCTCTGTTCTGCCAGTACGGGATTGGATCCTACGAGTAGTTCAAGTCTCGCCCTGTCGGAGTCTGAGATTGAGCCATCCTGAAATTAAGAGCATTTGATAAAAGAAGTTGCGTTTAAAAAACAAGAAAAAACAAGTAACCTATCATGAAGGGTGGATTTTTTTATAAGAATAACAATGAATACCTTCTCTTGCTCAAGTAGTTTCTGCACACGCCAATCCACTTCCATAACCATCGGAATGACGACAGACGCCTTTTTCTTCTTGTCTTCATCGTCTTCACTGAAAAAAAATCATTCGTTCATGGGTGAATGTCGGCAATTCATTACAGATAGTGGAAAAATTCACCTGATTTTTGTGAATATTTAATAAACTACTAATAACTAACGGCATGGCTCCGTCTTCGAAATGGGTGAGCTTTCTCCTCTTGGCTGCTCTCTCTTCCTCTTCGAGATCTTCATCACTCGCTTCTGCCACATCTAGAGCTGCCACCGATTGGGATTCAGTCTAAAAAGGAAATATTAAAGAAAAATAAAGGTTTAACAGAGAGAATGAACAACTACATGCCTCTATGGTGCAAAAATGTGCCTTTGGTTGCAATAAAGATAATGCAATAATTATATAACTACGTTAACAATAAATACCTTGATAACAAGCGTTTCTAGCTTCTTTTTGACTCCGAACGAGATCTTGATAGGCTCTTTGACCGGCTGTGAAGGAACAACCTCCATAGCTTCGGCGGGAACTTCGTGCTCAGTAGTCATTTTACCTAAATAAGCACAAATAGTACAAATGATAAAAAAATACACACACAAACGAAAGAATCGATGAAAGAACCGGCCCCAAATTTTTTTCGAAAATTTCGTACGGTACTTGTATTGCCGCGAAATCCCTTTAATCGAAATATAGTACTGTAAGAAAAATATTCGACCTGACAAGAGAATATCAAAATTAATTTCAGTTCGCAAGCCTTATTATTGTTGTTTTGCTAATTAGTTTCCACCTCACGTGGTCCTCGTTATGTGGTATTTCAAATGTGTTTGCTAGCTAGTTCACCGATACTCCTCTGAGTCGGTCATGCTCGTAGGAATGTAGTAATCATTGTGCAACCAGATTATTAATCGGTTAATATGCGTTAACTCTCTCTCTTCCATAGATAATTGTCACTGAGACCTAGTCCATCCCACTTCCATTGTTATATTGTACATTTTATCGCGGATCAAAATCGAAATTCATTGTTTTTCGTCATAATCCGCATGACACGACAACAACTTGCAGTCGCTAGCCATGGTGTTGGCCGAGCTGGGACGTACAATTCGAAATGCCATCGGCAAACTCGGTCAGGCTACAGTTATCAATGAAGAAGAGCTGGATGCTATGCTCAAGGAGGTTAGTTTTTTAAAAGCAATATTTACCTTTGCAGTTCGAAAACATGAAAACATGATATTCTCTTAGTTACAGGTTGTTTATGATAAATTGTTGTGATGATTTGGTATTTTCAGATATGTAAGGCTCTCATTGAATCCGATGTGCATATTCGTCTTGTCCAAAACCTCAGGAACAATGTCAAGTAAGTCCAGTTGCACTCTGAATTCACACTTCGAATTTCACCAGATCTACAACTGATCTTATTTAAGGAAAGCGTTGAACTTCGAGGATATGACTGGTGGTGTCAATAAAAGAAGAGTCATTCAGAAGACCGTGTTCCAGGTAAGTAATATTCTATTTCACCGATATATTTTCGAAGCCACGATTCACGGTTGTTGTTCAGGAGTTGCTGAAGTTGCTCGATCCCGGAGTATCGCAATTCACGCCTCAGAAGGGCAAACCCAATGTGATCATGTTCGTTGGTCTACAGGGATCCGGAAAGACCACCACTTGTACAAAGGTACTTGAGATTATTCTATATTGTTGTAAGAAATAACAGTAAACAAGCAAATTAACAGAGACATTAATTCATGTTAATTTTTTAGATGGCCTATTACTACCAGAAGAAGGGATGGAAAACTTGCCTTATCTGTGCTGATACTTTCCGTGCCGGAGCTTTCGATCAGCTCAAGCAAAACGCCACCAAGGTAAACATTTTTCTCTATGAGTTTGCTTTTCAATGTACTTTGATACAATGAATAGTAACGAGAAAATGAAAGAGACCAGCCCTAATTCTTCGAATTCAGGCTCGAATTCCTTTCTATGGATCGTACTCTGAAATGGATCCCGTAGTGATTGCTGCTGAGGGAGTTGAGAAGTTCAAGAAGGACAACTTCGAAATCATAATTGGTGAGGAATCACAGTTCCTAAGATTGCTAGATGTTATATAAATATTGCCATCTAATTTTTTTCTGTATTTGCATGAAGAGCGCGGTATTTTTCGAAAAAAAAAATGAATAATTTCTTTTTTTTCCAGTTGATACCTCTGGTCGTCACAAACAAGAGGCTTCACTCTTCGAGGAGATGCTTCAAGTTTCGAATGCAGTGGTGAGTCAGATGCGCTTTTTTTCTCGAGTGTTCAAGTTTCCCGATACTCAAAGTTGAATAGTTCACATTTTCAAATTATAATCATTCAGGACCCTCAAAATGTAGTGTTCGTAATGGATGCTTCCATCGGTCAGGCTTGCGAGGCTCAAGCGAGGTATTAATTTCTATGTTCTTGGAATATCATTAAATGGTTATTATTTACATTTTTTTTAAACGTATCTAAAATATTGAGTTAACTTCTCCAGGGCATTCGGAGACACCGTTGACGTCGGATCAGTGATCATTACTAAGTTGGACTCTCATGCGAAGGGAGGAGGAGCACTGTCAGCGTGAGTATCTATTGATTTGATTGATACCGTAGTCGAGTACAGTACATGCCCTCACTGATCATGAACTGATTCAATTCTCTTCAGTGTCGCTGTGACCAAATCGCCCGTTATCTTCATCGGAACCGGAGAGCACATTGATGATTTCGAGGTACTTTAGATTTCAAGTAACATCAATCAATATTCATCGAATACGTAGAACAATCGTTTATCGTCTATGCCTTTCAGGTGTTCAAGCCGAAGTCTTTCGTGCAGAAGCTCCTTGGAATGGGAGATATCGCAGGATTGGTGGATATGGTGAATGAAGCAGGAATTAACCAAAACAATGAGGAACTCGTAAAGAAACTCAAGCAGGGTTAGTTTGTTTTCTACTTACAGAGTGTCGGCACATTTTATTGTATTCACTTAAATAGCGTTACTAAAATAGCGATGGCCGGCATTGCTAGAATGTCGTTCTTTGTAGGAAACGCAATATTTGCATATTGCAGGTGTTTTCACGCTTCGTGATATGTATGAGCAGTTCCAAACTGTGATGAAGATGGGACCACTCTCGCAAGTTATGGTGAGTACTACTTTTTGAAGATAAAGAAGCAAAACGATGAATGATGCAGATAAATATCGTAGATCAAATTGGCATTAGAAACCCATTGCATTAGACACATTAGATAGCTCGTCCTTTCCGATTTGTTCATTCATTTCTTGAAATGGCTTCTGTATATCTCTCCATTTCAGGGCATGATTCCCGGTTTCGGAGATATGATGACGAAGGGAAACGAGCAAGACACGGGAAATAAGCTGAAGAGGTGGTTCACTATCATGGACTCGATGAGTGATGCAGGTTTGACTGTTTTGTCCTTTTTTCAGATTCGGATTCAATTGTTATATTTTTTTCACTGATCGACCCAATGCAATATAATTGCAGAACTCGATCACGCAAAGCCGACGGATCTCTTCACAAAGGAGCCATTGAGAGTGGCCAGAGTTGCCAGAGGTTTGTCATCATGATTATCATCATCATCATCATCATCATCATCATCATCATTTATCCAGGTCGAACGTAGTTACAATGGGGGTCGTACAAAAAAAGAAACAATGAAACGAAATGATTTAGATTCTTGATTCAGATGTTGTAGTCGTCGTATGTAGCCTACATTCTCTCCACGCTAGGCGGGGTCTGGATGGGCCGTCTTCTCATTCCATAACGCTCGATTTAGCGTGTGTCTCTCCGTTAATCTTTTGGTTGCCAGATCATCCTTTATCACTTTTGACCAACCCTTTTTGGGCCTTCCGGCGGGTCGTCTTCCAGGAGGGATATATTGGAGAATCTCTCTACACGGATGATCTCTGTCTCTCCGTTTGATGTGTCCGTACCATCTTAACCGTTTCTCCCTTATCTTTTCCACAATAGAGGCAATCCCAAGCTTTCCTCTTACATTCTCATTCCTCACTTTATCCCTCAAACGGACTCCGACTATCCATCGTGCCATTTTCATTTCCGCCACGCTCAGTCTATTTTCCATATAATCAGTGAGAGCCCAATGCTCACTTCCGTGCATAATGGCCGGTCGGATTATTGTTCGGTACACTTTTCCCTTCAGTCTCATCCGCACTCTTTTATCATGGAGAACTCCAGAACAACAATTGAATTTTGCCCATCCACATCTTATCCGGTTGTTCATATCTCTCTCTGCTCCTCCCTCCTCGTGAATCATCGATCCGAGATACCGAAATTCTTTGACTTGCTTGATGGACTCTCCCTTCACATCCGCCATCGATGCCTGCCCTCCTCCAATCATCATGAACTCTGTCTTGCCGGTATTGAGTGTCAGTCCTCCTGCCTCCAATCTCTTCTGAACCGCGTGCACTTTCTTCTCTAGTCTGGCAACATCCGAGTCTATTAGGCATAGATCGTCTGCATATGCCAGACATTGCGGAGCACTTTCCATCGTGTCACCCATGACCGAATCCAAGACTGTGATGAAAAGTAACGGGCTCAATGCGCTCCCTTGATGCACGCCCACTTTGATTGTAATATCCAATTATCAGCAATGCAAATGGGTTACACTGTTTAAGTGATGGTATTCAATCGAATTTTTTTATGATATTTTGATTTTCATATACTTTTTGCAGGTTCGGGCACTGCACAGGGAGAAGTCCGTGAGTTGCTATCACAGTACAAGAAGGTGTCAGATGTGATGAAGAAGATGGGATCCACTAAGGGATTGCTCAATGTACGTGCGATTATTGTGATACGCCTTTTTTTTTTGGTATTTTGAGTATTCAAATTTGATATTTTGCAGTCGAAGACGGGCGATTTCAACATGAAGAACGTCAATCCGGCAAAGATGGCGCAACTGCAGCAGCAGATGGCAAAGAGTCAGTTTGATCGACTGATTGTTTTGATTATTTATGCTTAATTGTGAAAGTAGGTTATCTTACTGCTGTGCTAAAAAAAAATCGTCGATCCCATGACGACTACGATTCCTTAATATCTTCGATAATATGTTTCATTTCAGTGATGGATCCTCGAATGCTCCAACAGATGGGAGGAATGGGAGGACTACAGAATATGATGGCACAAATGCAGAAGGGAGCAGGAGGCAAAGGAGGATTCGGACTTTAAGTTATTTCACTCTCGTTGTTTTTATTCGAATCATAGAGATACATCCAATGTAGCGATAACTATTCATAGAAAATGTTGTTAGCTCTACGGTATCATTAATTCCCGTAGTGTTGAAGTATTTCTAGACGGGTCGTTCACTGTTTTTGTGTACATTCGACCAACAATTATCAGCTAAGAGTTTTTCATTGCTTGTTCACTTGGTTTTGTTGATGTATTGTACAGACTTATTGTTAGGAAAACGTATTATTGCGTAGAATTTCCAATACTGGAATCTCCCTAAAAATGTGACTCTTAATATTCATAATTATCAGAGAGAAAAAATGTGATAAATGATTATATTTCAATCGGATAGTCTTTAGCAAATATTAAATGTGTAGACGGATTTCTGTTACACGCCGTGGATATTGCACGCTATCTTATTCTCCATGCACTACTTACCGTATCCACTGCTACCATATTCCCGCCTATTGATGCGTCCTTTACTAGAATGTACCCGACAGTTGCCCCAACCAATAAGCGCGTGCTCCGCCTCCCTTCTAGACTCTTCCCGAACTATCTATGCCTAGCCCAGAATGTTCCAAGCCAAACACATGCCAGAGATGCCATTGCTTTATTTTTATGTTGCTCCACCTGTTAAGATATTCTCCACTATTTATAATAATATTGTGGAGGGGCACTATTATTATTATTTTTGGAAAGGCTTGTATCAGGGAAAAGATGCAACACTTGGATAGAGAGGGCAGCTGCGAACTTTTAAAGTCGTAAAAAAAATAACCTGTTATGCTCAACCTATGCATTCGATAGTGCCGAATCATAATATAAAAATAAAATTTTTAAAAAATGAGCGAAAACAATAATTATGTTAATTACAAAAACAACGAACGAAAATGCTTACCTACCGTACTCTTTAGGATCCCTCGAGTTTGCACTAGGACACATTTATTATTTAGCATTTCCTTTTTTATATTTTATTGTAATTATTCAAAAATATATAAATATTTTATGATTGTGAGCATTATTCGAGTGTCTACAACATAAATGCGATCGATTTTGAATACAGAAATAATAGGAAAGCTATTATTACGCTTATAATAGTCAATCGTGCGTGCATGTGGATTCAACCCAAGGTTTCGGTATCTCCGACAGAGAATTTTCCCAACGTCTACCAATGAGGGGGAGGGCTTGGGTATAAGTGATGATATCAAAGTGGTTTGGTTAGGGGGGAAGGTCTATTATCGGAAGGGGAGAGCGAAAACATCGGAAACTCGCGGGCGTGGGGGGAACTCAGGACAATCAATCGAAGGTTTCGATACCTCCGGCAGAAAATTAAGGCGATAGCTGGCAACGTGGAGACGGGGGAGGGTATATGCAATGATTTCAGAGCGGTTTGGCTGAGGGGGGAAGGCCAAGTATAGCGATGGAAAGGCTAAACCATGAGAAAAACGTGCGCTCGGGCGGATTCACTACAAACAACCAAAGATTTCAGTGTCTCCGGCAGAGAAATTTCGCGACAGTTACTAACGGGGGGATGAGGGAGGACATATGTGATCATATCAGAGTGGTTTGGTAGAGGGGGAAGGCCAACCGTATGTACGGGGTTGTGGAAATGGAAGAAAATCGAGTACACGGGTGAATTCACGACAAAGAACCCAAGGTTTCGGTACCTCCGGCAGAGTAATTTCAGGAAAGGAAGTAACAAGGGGGATGGGGGAGGACCCAGGCGATGATTTCAGAGTGGTTTCTTAGAGGGGGAAGCCCAACCATAGCGAGGGGAGCTCGGCAAAAACGGAAAATCGAGTGCACGTGCGAATTCGCGACAAACAAATCAAGGTATCGGTACCTCCGGCAGAGAATTTCCAGGAAAGGAAGTAACGGGAGGGTGGGGGAGGACCCAGGCGATGATTTCAGAGTGGTTTCTTAGAGGGGGAAGCCCAACCATAGCGAGGGGAGCTCGGCAAAAACGGAAAATCGCGTGCACGTGCGAATTCGCGACAAACAAATCAAGGTATCGGTACCTCCGGCAGAGAATTTCCAGGAAAGGAAGTAACGGGAGGGTGGGGGAGGACCCAGGCGATGATTTCAGAGTGGTTTCTTAGAGGGGGAAGGCCAAATGTAGGAACGGGAAAGCGAAATCGAAAAAAAATAAAAGCCAAATTTTTTAAAGTGTTCATATTTACAAAAATCAAAGGAATTAGTACAGGCAATGTGGCGTATGCGATAGTTTTGAGCTGTGAAAGTTATTTCCTAGCGAGAAAATAGTAATTAAATTCAAAAAAGGTCAATAAATAAATAATTTGAAGAAGGCTAAAAAATAAAATCAATATTCGATTCGCTCGAAAAAAGTTGCTAGCATACTGTATCGCGTTTCGCATCGGGAACATACGCTGCCCTCCCTACACTTGGACAATGCTTTGTAACTTCCTAAACGGAAATCCCTTCATGAAGGCGTCTGTTACTGTAAGCATTAGCGTCGACCTTTCTCTTGCAATCCACTGACAAGCTTGACCAACTCACTATTTAGTTTGAACAAGGGTGCTGCTATTTAATTGACTCTTCACTTTTTCATTCATCAGTTATCTTAGAATGTACCCGACAGTTGCCAATTACGCATATTTGAATCGTGTATTATAAGTTATTTGATATTTGTAGTCTTTCAACGCTGTTTTAGTTTTGTTCGGAAGATTTTTCTTTCCTTTGTTCGAGCTTTTTCCCTGCTAGAGCCTATTTTTCTATCCCTGTTCTCACGCGACTTAAAAAAAAAGGTAAAGGTAGTTCCGTATTCAGCGTATTTTTCAACGCGCGGAACATGCGCAGGTTTCTTTTGATCGGTGCGCGCGCATCCATAGCATATAACGGTATAACTTGTCACTCAGTTGCCAGCCGGCGACACCGTCCCTTTACTCCCGGTTTTATACCAGTACCAATTGGACCAGGCTTGGTTTGCCTGCGGGGGTGGTCTGGCAGGACTCATGCCGCGCGCGGGATTCGAACCCGGGACCTTGCGTCACGCAGTCAGGCACACAACCGACTGCGCTATGCCCTCCCACGCGACTTAATCCTTTTGAATAGATAGCCTTATATCGATTTTGCTGCGAGATGATTCTAATTTATCTGTGAAATTCCTTTCTTTCCAGTAGCTAGCCATGGTGTTGGCGGACCTCGGACGTCGTATTCGAAATGCCATCGGCAAACTCGGCCAGGCAACGATTATCAATGAAGAAGAGCTGGATGCTATGCTCAAGGAGGTCAGAATGAACCTTTATTCATTGCATGAAATTATGATCCTTTCGCTTTTCGGTTTCCCTGTAGTATTGTCAATCATTAAGGTGTGCACTGCTCTCATCGAATCTGACGTACACATTCGACTCGTTGCTCAGCTGAAGAACAATGTCAAGTGAGTTTAGAGAAGAACTACGTACCAGGGTCGAAGGGTATTCATGTCAATTCTTCCCATTCAGGAAGGAGATGAACTTTGATGATATGATTGGCGGGGTCAATAAGAGGAGACTCATTCAGAAGACTGTCTTCCAGGTGGGTACTTTTCTAAGTCATTCTTTATTTGTACATGAAAAATACTAGAGAGATCCATCAAATATGCAATTCTCAGGAGTTGCTGAAGTTGCTTGATCCCGGAGTATCGCAATTCGTTCCCCAGAAGGGCAAACCCAATGTGATCATGTTTGTTGGTCTACAGGGATCCGGAAAGACCACCACTTGCACAAAGGTTAGTAGTTTGGTTAGTGTAGATCGCATATGATTAGACGCAAAATGACCTAAACATTTTTTTTTCAGATGGCCTATTACTACCAGAAGAAGGGTTGGAAGACTTGTCTTATCTGCGCTGATACTTTCCGTGCCGGAGCTTTCGATCAGCTTAAGCAAAACGCCACCAAGGTGAGCTGTTTTTTCTCTAAGAGTTAGCTTTTCAATTTACTGTGAAAAATGAGATGCGGTCAGTCCTAATTCTTCGAATTCAGGCTCGGATTCCCTTCTATGGATCATACTCTGAAATGGATCCCGTAGTGATTGCTGCTGAGGGAGTTGAGAAGTTCAAGAAGGACAACTTCGAGATCATTATTGGTGAGGAAGTTGCTGATTTTTCCTTTATTGGACCACCCAGTGAAGTGGAAAAAGTGTCACCCACGGGTGTTTCAGTTGATACTTCTGGTCGTCACAAACAAGAGGCTTCACTCTTCGAGGAGATGCTTCAAGTATCGAATGCAGTGGTGAGTTGAGGTTTCAGATTCGCTTTATCTAAACGTAATTATCAGAATGTTGAGACGTTGAATTTCAGAACCCTAACAATGTAGTGTTCGTAATGGATGCTTCCATCGGTCAGGCTTGCGAGGCTCAAGCGAGGTAAACATTTAGCCAACCATTACTAGAATGTATCTAATGAATTCCTGAAAATGATGTTTTCAGAGCATTCGGAGAAACGGTGGACGTCGGATCCGTGATCATTACTAAGTTGGACTCTCATGCGAAGGGAGGAGGAGCACTTTCGGCGTTAGTATCTATTGATTAGATTGATACCGTAGTCGAGTACAGTACATGCCCTCACTGATCATGAACTGATTCAATTCTCTTCAGTGTCGCTGTGACCAAATCGCCCGTTATCTTCATCGGAACCGGAGAGCACATTGATGATTTCGAGGTATGATATATTCTGTAGATGATCAATCAATATTCTCTCGTTTCAGGTGTTCAAGCCAAAATCTTTCGTGCAGAAGCTCCTTGGAATGGGAGATATCGCAGGACTGGTGGATATGGTGAATGATGCGGGAATCAAGGATAACGAGGAGCTAGTGAAGAAACTCAAACAAGGTGCATATTCCACCGAGTTTATCTTCTCGGAGAAGACTTCTCCAACTGCAGTTTAACGCTTGTTTTCTATTTTTAAATCTTAATTCCCAGGTGTTTTCACGCTTCGCGACATGTACGAGCAGTTCCAGAACATAATGAAGATGGGACCATTCTCACAGATTATGGTAAGTCGTTGTGATTATTCTTTCTTTTCAGTATGAGTGGTTCAATATTGACACTGATCCCTATAATTATGCAGATTGAACGGCCTTCGATGTAACGTATTTATTTCATCTCTTTCCAGAGTATGATTCCCGGGTTCGGGCCAGACTTCATGACGAAGGGAAATGAGCAAGAAAGTGTGAACAGATTGAAGAGACTCATGACCATTATGGACTCGATGAGTGATGCGGGTAACGTATTTCTTTGATTTTGTGGTTTACCCAAAAGAATTGTGATGTACCTGTGAGATGAGGGATATGCTCTTCTTACTAGATACCTACCTCATCCGAAAATCGATAATACCCATTGATTGTAGATTAGTACCAATTCATTATCTGCCTTCATTGATTAAATTGCAGAGCTCGACCATCCGAAGGCGTCGGATCTCTTCACGAAGGAACCAACGAGAATAGCCAGAGTTGCGAGAGGTACATTTTGATTTGTTTGTTGTTTTCCAAGAGAAGGTACCGTACAACAAGTGGGACATTCATGTGGCGCTTATGATGAAACACTAAACATGCGTCATGATCAAAATGGAAAATAATGAAAAAAAAGAGTTATTCAGGTTCGGGCACATCTCAACACGACGTGCGCGAGCTTCTGTCGCAGTACAAGAAGTTCTCGGATATGGTGAAGAAGATGGGATCGATGAAGGGGCTGTTCAATGTAAGTGGCCAATATTAACTCCTTGTTCTGCCTTCTGCATCCGATTGTGACAAGAAACACAATTGTACGTCGAAATTGGACAACGAAATGGGAAAAAAGAAAAGTGGTTATTTGCAGTCGAAGACGGGGGACATCAATCCGAAGAACGTGAACCCCGCAAAGATGGCGCAGCTCAATCAGCAAATGGCCAAAAGTGAGTGAGAATGGGATAAGGAAACCGATAATTGAAAAATTATAGGGAATTTTAGCAATTTTCACACGTGTAGAGAAAGGTTTTTCAGAAGCATGGGATAATAATTCGACCACATTTCTTAATTTTCAGTGATGGATCCTCGAATTCTGCAGCAGATGGGAGGAATGGGCGGACTACAGAATATGATGCAGCAGCTGCAAAAGGCGTCTGGTGGCAAAGGAGGATTCGGACTTTAAGATTTCTCTTTTTTTGTGCAGATTCCGTGCTTTCTCTCTTTTGTTTATGCATTTACTTTATTGGTAGCTTCTGTTGTAGCTAAAAGCGTATCATATATTCCCGGATTGGTCATCAAATTCCTACTAGCATTGCCTCTTGATCTAGTCCTATCGATCCCGAATGGTCATCTATTTCCATTTCTCAGTTTGTATGCAGTGGCCGAAAGTTATGACCACTCTTTTTTTCGGTTCTTTGTCATTTCAACGTTTCCGTATTTATTTGGCCCTTGTACATACATAATATAAGTCAGTCGTATAATTTCAAAGATTCGTCCCTATCTATATGTGCCCCTTTCCTTTCACATTTATCCAGAGAACAGAGTTCAATGAGAATAAAGTTTTTTTTTCTTATATTATTGGTGAAAGGTAAACGAAACGTGTTGATGGATCATGATTTGTATCTGGATTGAGAATGTTGGATACAGTATATTTAATGCGACGAAATATAAATGAAATCATAGAATGGCGAGAACTCGTAAGGCAGCTGTAGAGAAGAAAGAGGAAGGATCGGACGTCGATGAATCGACTATGGGTATGTCGTCTTTATTCGCTCCCTCTGGTCTGGAGTCCCTTCATGTTGAAGAGATGAGATCAAGAGCTAACCGGAGATGAAAATTATAATAGTGGTTACTCATCTGATTCTGAAAGAGGTCCAATTGCGTACAAACTGGTTTTATTGCGGAAATATTGTGGTCTGCCGACAGATACTATGGAATATAGTGGTCGGATAACTAGCCCGGTAGATACGAAAATGCATAGATGAGATGAACTTTGAGGAAATTCCGTAGGAATGCAGTCCATTTAGAGTAGGCTATCTAAATTTCGAAGCTTCGAAGTGTATGTAAAAAATAATGATGAATTTTCGGACTCAATTGGGGGTTTAGTCGTATATCCGACATGAGAACATTCAATGAACTCTCCTCTACTGTAATATCCTCTTAAGATGGAATGGACGAGTCATCGAATCTCCCTCCCAAACCAGTGGAGAGCATGCAGAGGAAGATGATCATTGCTAAAGGTATGAATAATTAGGGTTTATTTGAATTGAGAGAGGAGATGAATGTTTCTTCGTCTTTATTAAACCAATAAGATTCAGTAAGATAGTTGCACGGTGAAAGTAATACTGCTGGAAATTTGTTTTCAATAATATCTTTGCAAGTTTTCAATAATATCTTTGCATTATAAGATTTTCTGCAATTGATTGTGAGTACACCCATGTTTTCAGCCTCAACCTTCTCCACTCCCTCCTCCCTCTACTCGATTCGTCATCCTCGACTGAACAGTGCATGTCTGTTCCATCTGAGCAAGACCAGCTGTGAAGAGGTTAGTGAAATGAAAAATATCGATAAAATCAGGATTTATCGTTTTTTCATAGGTGTTCCTACTGGACGACGAGTTCCGTTGTCTCTTCTCGGGTGATACCGTAATCTCGGACGGTCGTGCCAGGATTCTCTCGCCCTTCAATCCCATCTTCCTCGTCCTACCGTATCTCGAGAAGAAGAAGGTCAAATTGAATGAATTGTGCTGCAAATTGTGTCGGCTACTGGTGCACCCGGCAGTTATCGGTTTCAATGATGGTCAAGTTGGCGATAATATGTGAAACTGCAGTATGATTGACATCCGTACTCTAAAAATAATAATAATTAAGGCGCGATACGAGCAATTGGAGGAGATTCTCGTAGACGAGGAATTGCCTGCCATCGAGAGATTGAGAGAGAATGAACAGATGATGAAGGAGTTGGAGAAAGTCGCCGACAAAACTGGTCAGATTGAGGTTTCATCATTGATCTTTGGTCTTTGTTTTGTATTCTGTAGCCTAAGAAATCTTTATTCAGACGTGTGCGACGAGATACTGTACAAGTTGAAAGAGAAGAAGGCGCTCGAGTGGATTAGTGGGAGGTACGGTAGCTTATTGATTTGGAATTGAAGGATTATGGTAGGATTATCGATTCCTTTCCTCTCTCAGATTCGAAGTGCTGAAGACGGCCCTCGTAGCGCACGCGAAGCTGCACGACAGTATCACGAGAGATGGTGAGAATGAGGGAATTATTCTATCTCACGGGAGTAGGCAGAGTTAGGTTTCACGTAGGCGTCACGAGGAGAAGGCCAAGGTTCCATTTGATTTTCGGTTGTGCGCTGGCTCTGTAAAAAATAATATTTTGTCTTAAATCATCGAATCTGCTCTTATTATCGTATTTTCGCAGTTGTATTCGGGATAGTCTTTTTATATGTTTAAATTATTTTGTCCATCCAGATGAGGTTGTGTCTCGATACACATTCGGCGTCCTCTCTGACCATCTCTCCCCATCGATGGCCGCTGTTGTGAAGGAGCATCTACAGATCAAGGATGCACCCCAAGGTTTTATGTTTATTCATTTTAACTTTGATAGTCTAGCAATTCATAATCAATTCTGGTAGTCCTCCGTTGTCAAATGAATCCAATATGGCACGAACTCACCTGGTTGAAATTGACCCTTTTTCATCAGTTCTATTTCAGCCGAAGCAGCGCCCGAACCGCTGGGAATGAAGCGGAAACTGGACGATGACGAGAATCTGTACGGAAGTGCGATGCCACCCGCCAAGGTACAGTAGGAAGATTGAGTACTGTAATTGAGAAAATAGTCAGGAGTACGGTAGGGTTACCATTGAAAAGTAGTACTGTGGAAGTGAATAGGTGATTTGCTGTAGTATACAAAAGTTTTGATGGAAAATAGATAGAATCAGAATAAAAGTAAAATTCTTGCAGAAAACGCCGACCCAATCGGCAACACAGAAGAAATTGCAACAGGCGAGCAAGGGCACTAAATCACTCGCCTCATTCTTCGGCAAGAAGGCCAATTGATCTTTGATCTTTGAACTTACTCCACTTTTTCTTTCCTGATTGTAACATTCCGTAATTTGTATCTGTCCGTATCAGTTTTAGCTATTTCGCATATCAGATCTCCGAAATCCGGCTAATGTTTGTAATTTGATCTACGAGTGTTGTAATAAGCGCATGAATTGCGATTGTACGATGTGAATTGCATAAATGATCTTACAGTATATTAGAAATTTCGAATTCTAATTGGTTCTAAACCAAGTATTCTATCTGAACCACGATTCGACTTTTTGGAGTTACGGTAATAACTTTCAGATGGGATCTCGGCTAATGGCCAGTAGAATTCAACTGATTGGGAGGGGAATGAGCCAGCCCACTCCATTCGGAAAGAGAATGGATCGATTGCAGTCCAGAATCTTCAATGAGGTATAGGGTGGGAGATAATTATCGATCGAGAAGTTACTCTAAACCTACGGTATCCATTCTCCAGGTGGTCCTCCCGACGGATACTCGTTCTCACAAGATGGTGCGAGTGATGTCAGCTGAACCAGTGGAGACAAAGGAGCAACTGTCGCCCAAGTACTATCCCAATCTACCCATGTTCCACTACCTCACCAAGGTACGTGACAAACGTCGCCCGTGCACACACAGTGCAAATTATGATTAGAATCGAATCTAGTGGTAAACGTCGACCTTCCAATTGCAGCTCGTCCGTCTGCACGGTCTCTTCTTCGACGATCACGTCGTCTTCCGCCAAGTACAGGACGAACTCAAGACCATCAGAGGAAAGGTACGGTAATGGAATGGATTACGGTAGTGGATCGATAAGTAGAATGAGTACGGAATTACAGGTCGTTCGACCGCCCATCGGACAAGGAAAGAGAGCGCAGCTTCGTGGCAAGAAATGAGGATGCTCAGATTATCAATCCGTTCTCTGTTCTTTGTAGTCTGAACTTTGATCGAATCAATGTGGTCTCATAGTAAGTAGGTGCGTTACTGTTTCATTGTTTGTTTGCTCAGTGTACAGATAAAGTCTGAAAATTACAAAATTGGTAGCAATGGTACTGTATTCGAGTGTTGAGTGATCACGATTCTATCGATATGTCATCATAGTGATCACGAATCCCCATTCCGTTCCTGGTTTGACCCCGTCATTCCTCGTTTCCGGCTTATCATTCCCTTATCGGTGAATCGAATTTTGATAGGCGTCTCGGCTTTTTATAGTCGTGTCTTTAGTTCGAGAAGAAATGCACATTTCTTCTTTATTCTGGTCAGGAAATTCATTGACTTGTGAAACTCAAGTTAGCAGTTTTCTCTACTGCCCTTGAGCCCTCTCTGTTGCTATACTGCCCTCCTGACAACAGTTTGTCCTCCTCACTCCTTTTCCTCCTATTTGACGAGTGTTTACGCGTAGAGACGCGAACTATCTCTCTCTCTACCAACTCTTTCTCACCAACATCGCGGTTTCCCCCGTTTTTCTCAAACATATCATCTATTTTTTTGACTTTGATAATTTTCCATTGCCCTTCTTGCACATTTAGCTTGTCAACTTTGCGATTGATTTGTTTTCTTCTTCCGCTTCAATCCTAGAATTCTTCAAACATTCATCGTTTTTAGTGAAATGAAGCGTGCGACTCGGATTCCCGTCAAGAATGAAGCGAAGAGAGGAAAGAGTGAGGAAGACGATGAATTTAATGAGAAGGAAGAAAACAACGCACCAGTGAAGAATGGAGAAGCCAAAGGTACTGTAATGCTTGTATACGGTATCAGGATTACTGTAGAAAAGTAGGATCCGGTGCAAGTGTGCAATACGCAAATTGCAGATCTATTCGGTAGACCGATGCTCAGCTCGGGTACTTGGGAACAGCCGAATCACGAATTGATGATCTTCACTCCGCACGGACTCGAACATCGTGCGAAAGTGGCCGCCTTCGACATGGGTACGGTAGTCGCACGATTATTGATGATTGGGAAATGATTTTATTGAAATCGATGAAGGCTATCGTAATTTTCCGATCTTCCAGACGGGACGCTGATCACGACGAAATCAGGCAAGGTCTTCCCTGTTGATACGACCGATTGGAAGTTCTGGAGTGATCGAGTGGCGGCCAAACTGAGAAATCTCCATGAGAAGGAGGACACCAAATTGGTCATCTTCACGAATCAGAAGGTAAGGTGAAGGAATCAATCGATCGATGTAGATTACGGTAGGTTTTGAATATCCCGCCTCTTCGCAGGGTCTCATGACGAAGAAGGTGGATAAGGGCGCGTTCAAGAAGAAGATCGAGGCAATCGTCAAGAGCGCCAAAGTGCCCATTCAGGTAAGAGAATTGATTTTATTGTGTTTTTTTCGATTCGAATTGAGAGCACACTACTTTTGATGAAAGGATTGGTATTAGATGAAGATGTGAAACATAGATTTCATTGTGAGAGCCAAGCACACGAAATGAACTCGTTTCGAACCAGATTGGAGGCATGAAGATCAAAGATCAAGCAAATTACACATAATTGATTTGGGGGAAAAGAAGATAAGGTAACAATAAATGAATATCAGGTGTTCATCTCAATTGGCGACGCTCGCTGCCGTAAGCCAATGACGGGAATGTGGGAGCATTTCACGAAGGAGGGCAATGGAGAGGTCGAGATCGATGTGAGGATTGGTCAATATTTTTTGTTTCGGCCCGTTTCTTCTTTTCTTACCTCTAACTTCTCCTTTCTTCCAGAAAGAAGCGAGTGTATTCGTCGGGGACGCTGCCGGTCGACACAAAACGAAGGTATTTATCTTATGATTATCGATTTTTAAAGATACCGTATTTTCTATCTTTACAATTCTCGGTGAGTTTCCGTAATCCTGACTCATTTCGCTCAGGACCGCGAGCGTAAGGATCACTCGTGCGCCGATCGATTATTCGCGCTAAACATCGGACTGCGATTCGAGACGCCTGAGCAGTTCTTCGAGGGAAAGAAGGTGAGGGAGGCAGGGAGAGTTGGGTTTCAACTAGGAAACAAGTTCGATATTCGATGAGTTGTTTTAGTATTACATCAACTCACATCTTTCATACAAATATTATTTGACCGGATGAAAAGTGAATGACAATCAATCGATAATATTTATTCGTTGAGACGGATGAAGTGTGGGGTCCGGTGCCCTTCTGTCCCCATGACTACGCCAAGACCGAGAGGAGTCTGCTTGAACCGAAAGGTGAGGAAAGAGTGATCTTTGATCTTGAAACCTAATCTTCCTTCTGGAAAAGTGCTTATTTTGACCTGGGAAAGTTATGTTTCATAGTCGTTAGAAAGTGATGATCATAGTCGTTCTCACAATTACTTCTTGAATCGTTTCATAACGATAAAAATAGCGAATTCAGCTTCTCAACTCAATGGATCAATTCAATCAATCTTTGTAGACGCGCCTCTTCCATCGATAGAGAAGGAGATTATTGTCATGGTCGGATTCCCTGGCAGTGGAAAGAGTTCATTCTCGAAGAGACTCGAACGAGATCACGGGTACGGTAGTCTGTTATCGATTGGATTCTGTGTAACAGGATGAGTACGGTAGCCGACGTTTCAGATACGTCGTCGTGAATCGCGACACGCTGAGTACGTGGCAGAAGTGTGTGGCGGCAGCGAGAGATGCTCTCAGAGAGGGAAAGAGTGTCGTCGTTGATAATACGAATCCAGACAAGGAATCGAGGTATAGGGTAGGCAGGGGATTACGGTAGATGATAGATGGCCATTGCAGAAAGCGCTATCTCGCCCTGGCTGCAGAGATGGGCAAGGTGCCGGTGAGGTGAGTGGTGTGACGGGAGTACGGTAGTCGAGGTTTCCGAAATATCGTCCAATTGTGCACACTGCAGATGCTTCGAGATGAACACGACGATGCACCACGCACAACACAATGTGAAGTACCGTATGCTGTACAGGTGAGGAGGAAATGGTGGTATATTTAACATAGTGTAATCCTACAGTCCTCAATCGAACGTATACGCTCGTTTCTTATTAACTCCATCTTTCAGAAGTGGTCCCGACGTCAGTTCGATGGTCCTGAGAATGCACTCGTCCAAGTTCGAAGTGAGTTTCGATTACTTTATAGAGATTGTTTTGTGTTTTTGAATGATAAGAGGGAAAGTAATGGCAAAATATGACTGGTGATGATTTGACGATCTCTTTGCAGGCTCCATCGCTGTCCGAGGGATTCCAATCTATCGTCAGAGTTAATTTCATCCCTGAATTCGAATCAGAAGACGAGAAGAAATCGTACTTCCAGTATCTTGTTGAATAAGTTAATCGATTATGAAGACTGTTTTGACTGAACATTCCACCTCTCTTTCTTTTGCAAGTTTTAATATCCTACCGGTTTCGCACACTTTGTACTATTCCGTAATCTATGAAATAAATTGATTGAAGATCTGGGTAAAATATTGTTTTGAGTTGATTCAGCGATTGAACAGACAGGATTTATTGTGCACCAGCTCACTGCAAACAAAGACTTATTGTAAGAACTTTGTTGCCTTCGATCTATTGAAGAAAATTCATTTGACTCTCTCAATCAGTTGATGTCCAACTGTTTAGAAACATGTTCTGCACTGGCCATATTATTTCAGTCCTGTGGATTGTATATTAGTTAGCCGATTACGTTTCCTTATTCTTCCTTGCAAGAAACATGCGACGTTTCTGCAATCGTGTCTTCCTCTCATTAGAACTTATTCTCCGCACTTCACATTGGTAACATCTGCCCGGTTAGCTCAGTCGGTAGAGCACCAGACTCTTAATCTGGCTGTCGCGGGTTCGAGCCCCGCATCGGGCTGCAGATCTTTTGCTGATTTTTCTCCTAAAATTCTTTTGATTTCATAATAAATACTTCCTCCTTATCGTTAACGTAACATTATGGTAATCATAGCGAGTGATTAATGCCATAGTGCTCAATATTAAGTCTGACACAATGACAACTCCTTGAGTACGGTATATGTTGAAGGGGCAACGGAGGGAGGGAGTGCCTCACAACAAAAAGCCGAAAAATTAATTTCACTTTTATCTGATCACGCCCAGTGTAAATTTTCATTCCGAAAAATTAACTTTATAATCTTTTCCACTTTCTGACGAAGTCGCAACACGTTTTGTCTTTCACTGGCTTAGTAAGTGCTGGGTAGAGACAATGAGAGTCTCTTTCACTGTGTTTGCGCACCTTTTCAGATGTGTACCTCGAGAAAAGTTAGGTCTGTGTCGATTCACTGCTTTGTTTCTATGTTGGTATTTATTTTCATGAATTTTAGTAGACATTTTTTCTATTCCGATTGTCTTTCGTTTGAATCTTCAATTGCGAAATCAAAATACACATTTCCAGATGTTTGCGTTTCGGGTCCTTCACACAGTTCCTTACTCAAATGAGCCCGCGGCAAATGATGTTATCGCGAAGCTTCATTCCTTTATCACTGCAAACGTGCTCATCGGAGCTGCACTTGGTTCGTTTTTATCGACTTTGGTGTCTTCAGGCACATAATCTGCTTAATTGATCCGTGATCATCCCATTTCTCTTGATTCTTCAATAATCACATTGATTTTTCCAGTTATATCGTTCCGTCAGTTCGGAGGAAAGCCAATAGATTGCATGGTCCCCACGGATTTCACTCCGTCGTGGACTCAGGTAGGGCTTCTAAAATACTTATTCTCAAACATCTCAATTCGTTGAGTACGCCTTCGTAGAAACTGTAAACGACTGTTTCAGTATGCGGAGACGTACTGTTTCTCTCAAGAGACGTATTGGGTCCCATTCACATCTGTCGTCGCTGGACTCACAAGTGCAGATAAGGCTGAGAAGAAGGCATGTTTACGTAAACATTGGAGCTGATATGACCAGGTATCATTTGTAGGTTTCGTATTATCAATGGATGCCATTCTTCCTACTGTTCGAGGCGGCTTGCTTCAAAGTGCCCTGTTTGATCTGGAAGTACTTTGCATCGCAATCAGGTTGGACTAATCAGTTGGGTCTACCTGAAAATGGGAACCTCATTTATTTACAAGTCTCTTCACTCTTATATTTGTCTGCAACGGTTTCGTATAGGATGACCATCAAAATCTCTCGATTTTTATTCTTACCATCTCACAACAACAAATTTTCTTCTAATTCAGGTATGCGTATCGGTGAGATTCTTCGCTTGTCTTCATCGGATACAAATGGTGTCCCCGAAGTGAAAAAGTCCAACGTCGAAGCACTTGGAGTTCATCTGAATGGAGCTCTCCGATTTCATAAGATTCTCAATCACGTAAGCATATTTTCTATAAATTCTCTCAATTTTCTTTCTTCAGCGACGATTGATTCCACACAAAATTCTACGGTTTCTCAACGTAAAATACTCGACGTACTACGTGACTCTCATCTATTTCATCGCCAAGATAGCCTTCTTGCTTAATATCGGAGTGCAGATCAAGATGTTGGAGAAGTGAGTGAGCTCAGAGTACTGGAATTAGAACAATAGGGCGTATGAGAACAATCTATTTTACACTGTGCCATTACGATTGTCGCTCGCCTCCAAAAGTTCTCATCCGATCTAGTGCCGCAATCAGAAACGAATAGTTCGCTATCTCTCTACAGATACGTGCTTCCCCATTCGGACGAGGAGCATCTCGCAATCAAGACATGGAATATGCTCGTACAAGGGAATGAAACGTGGAAGGAAAATGGAATGTTCCCGCGAGTTACACTCTGCGATTTTGAAGTGAGACAATCCATCCCAATCCCATAGACAAGAAGCAGTAAAAGTGTTTTCGTTTCTGGTAGATAAAATGGTGTGGCGAAACTTTGACCATAAATATTTTTAGACGCGAGACATGGGAAACGTGCAAACGCACACCATCCAGTGTCTGCTGCTGATGAACGTTTTCACAGAGAAGATATTCCTCATTTTGTGGACGTGGTATGCTGAAAATGCACTTCTCGAAAAATGAAGAAGAATAAATTGTGCAGGTTCATGACTCTAGCAGCGATCACAGCCCTGAATATCGTCAGCTGGTCATGGTCAATGATGAGTGAGACTTCACAACTTCATTTCATCGTTTCACATCTCGATATGAGCGATGTAACCATTGATAAGAACAAAATGGGTAAGCATGAGGTTACCAAAAGATGAATAATGAGTTAAATAATGCAGATCAAGCGGAGAAAGTGACTCGTTTCTTGAATTTGTATCTGGGCAGTGATGGAATGCTCGTGCTCTTTCTCGTTTCTCAACATTCCGATGTCGTTTTCACTTCCGAATTGGTCGCCCATCTATGGAAGAGCTTCACTGATGTTGAACAGCAAAGGATGTAAGCAATTTTTCACGATTTCAAACAAAATCAGTCTTATCATAGATACCAAAATTCAAATTGCAGAGCATTGAAGAAGATGAATAAGTTCGTCGAATTGCAACAGAAGATAGCAAGTTCATCGAATCAAGATGCGAATGATGCTGCCATTGAAATGGTGAGTCGCTTTTCAGTAAGTCCATCAAGAAAGATGATCACAAATTGAAAGACAGAAACGCGTCAATCATCATGAAATTTCAGACGCCCCGCATGAAGCGGGCGATGTCCCTGGAGAAGATCGAGAATGGTGAATCGAGAAAGAGATTCGATGATAGTAGTAGTGATGAGAGCAAGACGAGTAATGTCAGTAAGAGGAAGAAGAGCAAGAATGATAGTGAAGTGAACAGTCGTAATCACACTCCCAGACCCAGTCAAGTTGGATTCTTTTGATTAATGAATTATGCTAGATGCACTTGTATTGTACACATTCTCGCCATCGGTTATGCCATTGCATTCTATTGTCCAAAGCATTATAAACCCATGCATGCTTTAAAAACTATAAATCAGATACTTAATAAAGTTTCTTATTCTGAACTTTCACCATGTAAACAGTAGGAGCGATAAGTGAAAAGACCAGAAAAAAACGAGAACGACATAAAGAACTCCAGCCCGATGCGGGGCTCGAACCCGCGACAGCCAGATTAAGAGTCTGGTGCTCTACCGACTGAGCTAACCGGGCAGATGGCTCGGCTCTTCTCTACGCCCAAGAAGTTCTACATGCGAAACACTAACACTTTTTACTACACATTGTGAGTGGGCGGTGTTTGTCATCACTGTGATTGAAGGGGCATTGAGATGAAGTAGAGTTGCAATGAGTGATCATGGAAGCTGAACAATGGAAATCAACGAAACGAGATAATCGTTTATGCAAGACTCACATGAACTAGCGAAATTTCCTAAATTTTTTATTTATTACTGTTTATCGCCATTGCATTCTGTTTGGATAGCTGCTGGATCAAGGTTATTTAGACACCAGGTTGAATGTAGCCTCACCCACTCACATCTAACAATTTGTGAATTATCGTAGGCGGATAGGTTCGAAAATGTACCGGATAAAAAAACTAACTGTTCTCGTGATCTCAACGCTTCCCTTTCATTTCCCCTTTGCAAGTTCAAACAGTAAACTACACCTCCCTCCTCGTCTCTCCCTTTTCTCCATCCACTCTTCTCGTCATGGCTTATTTATTTTGCCATCGTCCCTCACCACTTTCCATCGTCTCTCTCACTGATCGTTCCCCTTCTTCTTCTTATCAGTTCACTCTCTTCCCTCTTCTTGCTTCACGTGCTATCATCTCTTCTCTCTCTCTTCATCTCAATTCATCGAGATAGATCTCCCCTTTCATCCCTCTCCTTCAGACTCCTCCTTTCCTTCAATGGACTTCCCGAGGCCGATGCAACGGACTTGTCTCGTCTGCAATGCAAAGTCAGTACAATTTTCCTATTTTTTAGGATTTTTCAAAATTATTTTTAAATATTTACTGTATTTTTAGAGCGGACAGTGCCCATTTCGGAGTTGCTTCGTGTAGAGCCTGCGCCGCTTTCTTCCGAAGGGTGAGTAATCTAGATAGACTACGGACTACAGATGGATGACTCTGTGTGAGATGAAACATCCCATAGAATACCTCGTTGACACATAAATTAGAGTGATTGAACCTGGTGAATGACTGTTATTTTACATGTAGATAGAATAAGCTCTTGCTGTCATTATCCGAAAAAATACGTGAGTCATGTTTCAGACCGTTCTGCTGTCGAGGAACTACATCTGCCGACAGAGCACCGATAATTGCAACGTCAGCAAAGGTTTTTTTTCAGATATTTATTTTTAAAATGTTGCATTCAAGGACTACCCGAAATAAGCTCTCCCGAACTTCATCCCTTTTTATGGAATTTCTGAAACATATCCAGGAACTTCAAAGTGGCCCATCCTTTTCATTCCGCTTTGATCATTTCGATTGCCCATTCAAAAGAGGAGTGGAATCTGGAATCAGTGGATTCCAGACTCAGTTTTTCCATTCTTTCATACGATCTCCGCTCTTCCCTTCTAGTGTGGGAGTATTCACTGTGTTTGCCCAGTCTCGCATCATCTCTCCTTCCTTTTCTTCTCCCCCTTTGAACGCCCTTCGTTCCCACGCATATAATGGACACTGACTGCACTACAGTTCCAATCACTCTCTCGATTTCCCATAATCTCTCACTAGGTCTGACCAGCAAGAGATCACGTGCAATTGAGAGAGCCATTTCTGGTGGAAGGGAAATTTGAGAGGCTCCCGCTCACACTTGCAGACTAGATTCAGTGAATAGCTGAGGAGATTCGTTAGGCTATCTGTTGAATAAGGCAATCTCCAATGAAGAAGGAATTCATAATTTTTAAAAAAATAGGAACAATAAATTAATTTCAGAAGTCCGTTTCACGTGTCGTCGCTGTCGTTTTGCAAAATGTCTGCAAGTGGGCATGAGCCCGGAAAGTCAGTTCCATTTTCCAACTATGTTTGACTACTTATTCATCTGAAAAAATTGATCTTCTGTCGCAATATTTAAAGGAATCCTGTCTCCAAATTTATAATTTTTTTTCATTATTAGTGAGCTTTATTATTTCTTAAACGTGTTTCAATTACATGCGTTCCCATCGTGAACTATCGCTCAGCAGACTCAGACGGGGGACTGGGAAGGATGAAGTCCGAGTCGGAATCGGTACAATTACATTTTATATTCAAAATAAAATTTATGATTCAGTTCTCAGAAGCGGGCACATCACAGACCTTCCTGCTGGATGTGATCACTGAACAATACAGGTGATTACATCGGTTTCCGTTTGCATTGAGTTGCGGATAACAGGCCATTAGAGGCTGCCTCCTCGACATTTAGGAATGAAATGAAGAAAAACTATTATTTCAGGTTACTGGAACAGATCTCGATGCGAAGTGACGAGTATGTGATGACCGAGGCGTTTGGAGATCGATTGCAGAGTAGAGTCAGTACATTCTTCATAGATAATGATTAGACCACGTGATAGCGCGAAGCGTGGGAGCTAAGGGGGAATGAACTATCATCACAATGACTACCGAGTATCGCTTATTGAGTCCATTCTCTTTCCTAATCTTCCGTCTACGGACAAATGTGTGACTAGTATGTTCCCGCTGATAAGCAGTGTCCTTTTTTGTGCAAAATATAAGAGGGTCAGCGATTACCATCACACCATAAAACATGCAACTTATTGAACTCCTGATTTACCGTGATCTACCTATCGCCGTACCCGGCCGAAGATACTACTGTAGATCGCCACGGATGCCCATCTCTTTATGATTGTAAATAGCTTGAGTTCGGAAGCCACTTTATCGTATGTTACCGTACTCCAGAATGGTCACCTTCCTGCCACAATCGGTATGCTCAATCAATGCGTTCGTGCTACCCATCAACCGATGATCGATTTCGCCACCATATGCTTCCCGGAGATTCATGATTTCAATGATGATGAAAAGGTAGGGAAATTTTAAATAAATAGCAATGTCGGAGAACAAATTAATATTTTCAGTGGTTAATCCTCAAGAACTTCATGACTTCTCGTTTCCTTTTCGACGGTGTTCATCTAGCGCAGAAATTCTTCCCCGGAAATGATAAAATGTCTGATTATATTTTTATGTCCAGTCATGATTCTTTGAAATTATTCGACAAACGAAGACGAGGATAAGAATTAGGTATCTATGAAACATAACCGACCTATCTTGGACTTCATTCGAAGATTGTGCGATTCAAACTGAAAATAGCAATTGCAGTTTCATGATGACATTCCACACGTTCATCGACATTGATCAACTCGATTTCTACCTCTCTGATCTCGAAGCACTCTACGATAAGCAACACTCGATCAGGTACGAATTTTTTATTTTCCAGTCCGGCCTCTTCTTCAGATAAATTGACTTTTTGTAAAAATGTAAAGTTGCCACCACGTCAAGCGATTTTACAGTAGTACAACATCGCTAGGTCGGAGTTTTTGTGATCTTTTGTGACCATTTTTCCGCAATAAAAGTCCAAAGATCATTTGTCATCTTTCAGCATAATGCGTGAGATGACTACGAAGTGTACGTCAGACTGGTTGGGTCCTCTTCTCACGAGAGCGGGCATCGATGAAGTGGAAACTATGGCCATCTATGGATTACTCTGTTGGCCATCGTGTAAGTGACAGAACCGGGACCGGCAAATCCTAGAGCCGGTTGCAAATATTTCATTTGAGTAGGAATTCCCATGATTATCACTGATCCTAAGATCTCCTAAGACCAAAATCATAAAAGTGCTGTTAATTTTCTGTAAAACAACGGAATCGAATCGAATATTGAGTGTTGTGTCTTTATCCTTGTGAGAATAACAGTCTTGATTAATACTCTTGATACTATTTATCTTGATGGCAGGAATCCAATATAGAATAGACGAACGTTGATTAACAACGTGCCGGGAAGGAAGAACTAACTAGAATCAATCGACTGACGAAAGTATCAGCCGACAAGGATGACAAAATAGATTACGGTAGAGAAAGGCAAATGACAAGCACATCGTGGTAGGAGCCGATACATATTAGAATGAAGTACGGTAGGTAGTTCGGCAGGTCACATTAATAATTGGTGTGCTTATTAATTATTTGCTTATCGTGTATAGAATAAACGTGACAACATTGAGTAACATCATTTCTCAAATAGTTTGTTCAGTATCTGAAACCTAACCGATTTCACATCTCAGATCTCTCGAATGCCTCAACGCGAGTAATGGAAACTTGCTACAAATACCATTTACGCATCTTCCAAGAACTGCATAATCACTACAAGTAAGGATTTCTCGTCAGGAACAACCTTTACATCTGTCAATCACAGGAAAACGGGGCATGCTGAATACTCATCACGAGTCGCACACATTACCTCCATTCTACTTTGTGTCCAGGTAAATATTTTACAATTAGCAATAACACGTCTTTCATAATTCATTTCAGGCTGCAATTCAGCGACTAAAAGAAGACATGCAAATCTATCGATTGCTTGATGTGTACAGTGGCAATGAATTAGTGTACAATGTAGTGAAATGAGATGATTGGATTCATGTAACGATGCAATCTCAGGGATAAATTATGTACAATTGTTATTTTCGACCTTGATTTCGTCGGCATGTGCATGGTTCATTGCTACAGTCGAACTCTCAGCAGTTTATGCGCCAAATGCAAGTTGGTCAGCCTTTCCAAGGAGGGCTTCGCTATCGTCATTAAATATTGTTCCTGCATGAATCGTTCTTCTGTCTCTACAAAGCCTACCACTTCAAAGGCGAATGAAAATCCAATGGAGGATAAAAATGGAATCCAGTTCCCTCATCTACATTTACATTGGCCTCGTATCCGGTTTGCTGACGTCTTTACATCTGACTAATAATTATTCCCACCGTATCCATCCATGGACACGCCCCCTCGCACAAGGCACCATCACGAATATTTCGAAGTCATATGCGCGTTTTCCCTCGGAGTATATTTGTGATCGTTCTTCAGTATTCAGCAAGACTACCGTATCTTCCAATGCATCTCTCCCTCGCCGGTTCCTCGGGTAGCGTTTCTCGACGAATCCCAAAGATCATCGTGTCCAAGGTCCTGGTATCCTTCAAATATCCGGATGCTGATACGGTGTTCCAGTTTGGTTCGCTCTCCTCTCGTTCCTCATCATTCGCCCATTCTCCAACTCCCGCCAGTTCCCCTCGATCATCAACTCTCAGTCTGAATGATCTGAACAGTGAGAAGTATCTCAAGGTGAGAAGGAATTAGATACGTTATTTACTACAGTACTCCTACCGTAAAGGTTCCCCGTTCTCCGTCCTTCGATGTCGGAGTGGGACTCCCGTCGAGAAGAGTATCGATCGATATGGGAGATGCTGTGGGCAAGAGAATGATGGACTCGAGGTTAGATTAAAATCACCTTGTCGTTCAGAAATGACTCAAATCGTTCAGAAATGACTAATAATTTCCCTGCAGGAATCCAGGACGCTCCAGACTCGAAAGATCGTGCAGTCTCAATATCCTGCCTAGTCTGGTCCGTCTTCTTATTTTCAATCTAAATACCTATCCACTGATTTACAGCCCGAAGAACCTCAGGATTCCGCAGGAACTGATGCTCCGAATGGTTTATCATGTTATTATTTTGTTTTGATGAATAATTAAATTGAGACTGTTGCTTCTGCCAGATTGTTCACTCTCTGCTCCGTTCATGTATCTGTGGTGCATTCATCATTGCACTTCTGATCCCCATCGTGATGTGTCAGTTTCATTTTTGTTTCATTTGAAGAATCAATGATTCATTGACCCCAAATTGCTATGGAATAGGTTTCAGGCATTCTTCAACAGACGATGAGTTAGGGTAAAATAAATAGCTTCATGGGACAGCACAGTTACAATAAATTGTCAGTTAAAGCCCTTGATCATTGATCGTTCAGTCTTCTTCTACACTCTTCTCTTCATTCCTTTCACTAACACATTCAATTCAATGGGGCAGAAGGCTAACATCGAAGCATCCATTCACAATCTCTTCATCCATTCAATCGTCAACCACCTCACTGTCGAAGAGACTACGGTACTTGATGATTACCGATCGACAACTGGCTCTTTCCAGAATTCAACTCTTCCCACGGAACTGGACTATCTTCAGTTTGCATCGCTGGTTGGTCTTTGATCTATCATCGGCCAATATACCAATAACCATTTCAAATTCCGTTTCTTATTCTCATTCTATACTTCCTCTCTATTCATTTATTCCAATGAATCCCCTTGTGTAATGGATAAAGCCCTCCCATGTGATCAGTTTGTGTCCAACACTGCTTCTCATGCACCCCATTCAGTCCCACTAATTGGCCCTTCATTTATCAGTCCGAGTGGAATTGATACTCCTGCCTGGCTCATTCTTCAGACATCTTCACCACTTCCCCCACTCTCTTCATTTCCCCTGATCTCTCGTCTTCTCTGACCATCGAGAGAGTGGGCGAGATGGAGAGAGTGGGAGGAGTGGAGGTGTGAAATCAGTGTGATTGATGGGATTGAACTGCATGTCTTCTTGACCGAGAGGAGAGAATACACTTAGCCCCCACTTCTTTCCTCCATCGAGATATTTCAACAGTTTGCCCTATTTTCCATTGGTGACCCAGACCACTTGCGCAAATTTACTGGAATCCTACTAGGAAAATACCACAGTCGGAGATGTATTCCTCATCTTTACTTCACCCTTGTTCTCGACTCTCCTCGCCTGATCTTTAAAATCGTCTAATCATCTCTAATGTCTAAAGTACGGCCTTGCCGGGTCAGATAGTGTATCAAAACAAGGTTTATCAGGCAAAACAGATCACTACATATTCTTGTTGATCAGAGACGTTGAAGGGGGCCTCCTCCCTCTTCTTCTAACCAATCACTCTTCGAACGCCTCTTCTCAATCCCATTTGTTTTCCATTCATCTTCTCGCCTCGAGGGAAGCAAGTCGGTGTGAGGAGTTAACGCTCGTCCATTTATTAGTCGATCCCGCGCCAGTTTTCTTTTTTTTTCTTGAACCGCTCATGTTTCGATAGGTTTGCGATCTGCTAATGGCGTCTAATTAGAGGCAATCAAAGTACTCCTATCGTATCCATCGATTCGAATATTCGATAACCTCCTCGTGTATCTTCATTCTCCTCCTCTTCTCTCGATGATCAATTGCTACACTTCTTCCTTCACCATTCCCCCTCTCTCTCTCTTCCCCCTTCCTACACTCCCACTTTTCCACGTCTTCCCTCTGTCGCCTTCCACTAATGATTAATTAACTCCCCTTCAGTCCACCCCCTGATCCACTTGGCACGTGTCCATAAATACACATCTACCGTAATCCGACCCATCCGTTCGGGAGTCACTCTCAATTTTGCGGATCTCGTCTTTCCCCTCCTGTCTCCTCTCGTTTCCTCTTTCATGATCGCACTCCGTCCTCATTTTCACTCTTTTTTCCTATTCTTTTCCTCCTCTCTCGAAGGAGGATCCTCGAAATATCAGAAGACCCCGCCTTTCCGTGTGTCAATCAATCATCTTTCGAAGAAGATGCAATATTAGAGAGATGCAAGGGTCTCATGATCAGTATCCTCCCCTCGGTGCACTCTAGTCGCACCGGTTTTATTTTAGCCGTCTGATCTTTGAACTCTTCCGATTCTTGATACTCTCGAGATAGCTCTTTGCCGTCTGTCTCAACCTGGTCAGGTGTTCAGTCATCTCATTCATTCTTCCATCTCCAACTTCTTCTCTCCTTCCCTTCAGTCTCTCTGTTTATTCTCCGTCCAGACAATTAATGGGTGAACATTCAACTCTGATGTGCAGTATGATCATTCATCCTGCTCTTCTTCCTGCATTACTCTCATTCATAACACCTCGCACTCTAAACTCTAATTCAATTGAATTCATATTTTGAGCTAAGAATAGATAGCAGAGACGATACTATCAACGCATTCCACTTCTCTCCACCTTTGCATCGACGGTGAAACACACCTTGCACACGCATTCTCAAATCACTCAAATTTCAATTCACGGGAAGACGTGAGTGTAGGATGGCATGACTCTCCCTCTAACTATGCCCCCTACCTCCCCCCCCCCCTCCATTCGATGACCCATTGGTGACGATTTGAAGAGAGTGACCGATTGAATTGCGACACATTGTAATCACTCTCTCTCCCCTGGGAGACTCTCCTCATATTGCACGCTCTCTCCTTCTACTTCAGGGGCTGAGTTCTCTTCATATCCCGTGCTGTCTCAACCCTTCTCTAACAACTTGGATGCCGAATTGTTCTTGCTCAATCGAAGTTGAGATATGTTTCAACCTATCGCTAATGAAAGACGATTCTTCGAATTTGTAGTATCTCGACAAATTCCAGACGGAAAAAATATTTGAAACGTCAACGAGGTACCACTTCGACTTTCACGCATGTATGTACGACGTACGTATGTGCGTCAGCTATGGAATCACAGCTTATCCGCTACGTATTTGATAAACCTGCTTGAACTTCTCCGAACCTGCTATCTTTCATTTTGTCAGAATCTCGGAATCAGCCTTCAAACTCCTCTCGCCAAGTTGTCTCAAGCCCTCCACATCCCCTTCCTCCTTCTCCTTCCGATCAGAAAGTGCGATAAGCTCCTTCCTTCGCAACTTTGGCGCAGTCGTGGCCAATAAATCGTGACGCGTCTCTGTGATGGGTTCAGTCGTTGGGGCAAAAAGAGAAGAGGACTGGGGGGATGATAGTGTGACACGCCTGCCCCTATGTTTTGATTACGCCCGCATTCCGAGAGGGTCAACACTTGCTTCTTTTTAACTATCCTAGGCTATATCGAACATTGTCTTTAGGAGCTAATGAGAGAATGAATGGAAGGGTATCACATTTTGACGCAAAGTTGTTTCTTGTTCCGCGCGTAACAAAATTGCTACTAAACTATGGTCGAGTTTAAACATAAGCATTAATTATATAATTTGTGCTTAATGAACGCGAAACCATCCCAGAAATCGTGTTTTATCAGTAAAAACTAAGAAAAGATAGTGAAAATAGGCTGAAAATGCGCAAAACGAAGTGAAAGTGGGCGGAGCTAACGCGTTTGCCGCGCGGAATAGTTTAATAGGTGTGCAATTACAATCGTATCATTTTAAAAATGCGATATGAACGTGCCGCTTGGAAGTCCCCCTCAAACTTGCAGTCGTTAACGGTCGTAAAAAGGGAGAGGGGACGAGAAGGGTCATTCATCCTCTTCCCCCACTCTCTCTCTCTCTCTGGCACATCCCCAATTGGCTTTCCCCCTCTTGTCGCTGCTTCATCTTCTCCAACTTTTTTCCACACTTTCATCGTTGTCTTTCATTTATGCCGCGGATTATCTACTGTAATTGCAGTTTCAAAATCGATATTTCCACTCAGGATGCACTCCTCGATCTACAGCACCACCGGACGACCGCCACCTCCTCCTTCCGTGCAGCAACTGCAGCAGCTGCAGGTTTGTCCCTTCTATCGATAGACTAGACAGTCTCGACTTGCAGCAGCAACCTCTACTGCAGCAGCATCCACGAGGAGTGACAGCCGAAATGAGCGACAAACTGGACTTCCTTCATCGGTATCTTTGGTCCAAATCAAACTCCATTTGAATCAGATTTCGGCTCTAGATAATCTTTGATCTTCAGGGAAATGGCAAATCTCCGAATGGAATGTGATCGACTCATCTCCAAACACGAAATAGTCAAGCAAAGTCTCAATCAGGTAAAGACTGTAGTTTGATCTTTGATCTATAGTCTTTACAGTCTGGAACTGCCTTCGACACTCCCTCCTCTGCCTACAATACTGGCGGAGAGAGCTGCCGATCCCTCACACCAGAAGGGCTGAACTGTGTTGAGTGAGTTTTGCTCTCTATCACCCACACTCTGAACTAACGCACTCACATCTCTGGTAGTATAGTGGTTAGTATCCGCGCCTGTCACGTGCGAGACCCGGGTTCAATTCCCGGCCAGAGAGAATCTTTTGCCCATCTTCTCGGGTCCTTTTTCTCTTATTCTCGATAATTTTCTAACCCGTCGTGATTAGCACACACTCTATCTTGAAGTTCTCTCCTTTCGTCTTCCAATTCGAAATCATACTTCACAGGATCATTTCTGTAGTATGTATTTCACATGATCCCTCACTCTGCTTTGAACAGGCAACCGCGGTGATTGGGAAAAGAGCGAAGCGCGAGCGGGAAAATGCCTTCGGGCTTGAGGACCGCGGACGCTGGAAGCTCACTTTTGGTGGCCTGCGCCTCGCTCATCTGAGCGGTTTTATCAACAATCCTAAATGGAAAAGTCCTCTCATTTTTTTGTTAACAATTTTCTCATCATGAGGGAGAATGAGGTGACAATAGACTCATTTCAGATGCCAATCGTGCATTACCATCGCTCAGCAGCCCTCCACCCTTCCTCCTCCCTTCAATGTAACTTCTCCTCTACAGCAGAAGAAACGATTTGGCGAACAACCTAAAGACATGAGAGGAGATGTGAGCAAAGAAATGACAGGGACAAACGCTAATTGCTAGTTGCAGCGTTCGTCCCTCATCTACCACAACACATCGGCCTCGTACCATCCATCGATGCTTCGATCCGTTGATTATCCTCGGAATGGATTCGATAATTACATTAACGATGACGTCATATACGGGACGTCTATGCTGCAGATGACGTCGCCTCCCTCGCCCCGACTACAGGTTCGACAACCCATTCGAAACTAGACTCTAGTCCCGAATTGCAGCGATCGTCCATGCACATCAACAACAACTCGCTTCGGATGCCCTCCAGCTCCCCGATTCGTCGCAGTCAGCAACTGCAGCCTGCTGCAGGCCCCAGCTGTCCGGCCAGTCCGCAGCCACTGAGGAGAGCTGCACAACTGGAGTTGCAGCAGCAACAGCAGGTGCAGCATCTGCAGCCGCGACTCCATCGCAGTCGCGCAGAGGCTCCGCCCCCTCCAGCCCCTCCTTCCACTGATCTCATCTACCGTAACAATGGCGCCTCCGTCGCGGCTCTTCTCGGTCGCGGAGACACTCCTCGACCCTCGCCCGCGCCCGAATCCGCGCCTTCGTTCGCCGCGGCGGCGCTTGCGGAGCGGCTTCGCGCGTCCGAAGCGCCATCATCGCCCGCCGCGCGTCGCGCCCTTACCCCTCCCCCAGTCTTCGTCACGCCCGTCCCTCCGCCCACCGTGAAGAAGAAGCGGAGCTACTCGCTCATAAAGCTGCTCAGGTGCCACTACCGTACTCCTACCGTAATCCATTGATCTATTGCAGTCGCGCAGTACCTCCGAAACCTCCTCCACCGCCTCCCCCACACTTCATGTTTGAACAGCCTGGGGATGAATTCGTGCTGAATTGTGACAGGAGTGAAGAGGACGAAGCAACGCTCACGAGGGTACGGTAGACGGGGGAAATCGATAGGAAACATTCTGTTCAGGACCGAGACGGATCGACTACGGTAGTCGAACCGACATTTATCGGTTCGAGTACACGCACGATCACAGGCAATGATGTGCAGTACAAGTGGAAGGTATACGGTAGATGAAACTTCATCATGAAAGTCACAATCAATCGATAATTGAAGGTGAAGAGGCGCTGTGATGGATCTCGCTACGTCGTCAAGAGACCCATCCGATCACAGGTACGGTAGACTACCGTAGTCATAATCTACCGTAATCTCTAAGGTTCTGAAGAAGCGCGAAGCTCAGCTACTCCGTGAGAGACCCGGTATCACGACAGACGATGATGCATTGAGCGGTATCAAGGTACGGTAGGAATACGGTAGTTGAAGGGACACTTTCAGTATTGATAGATCCCTGAAAGATTCTTGATCACTTTCTTTTCGACCCATTGATACCCTCACTTGTAAAGTGTGCAACTTTCACTCATTCGCTCTAGTCAATTTATCCCGAATGAGAAATTGAGATCGGCTGATTAGACTTCTCATTCCATCCAAATTTGATCTTTGATCCCTTCAGCCCGGTCAATTCATTCCCCGTGACGATCGAAAACGAGTTCTTGAACGGGAAAAGGCGAAGAAAAGAAGGAGACAACAGAGAGTACTTCAGGCTGCTGAGACTGCCAATACTGAACAGGTAGATAGATGTAGATACCGCATACGGTAACGGATTATCAACAACTGACTAAGTACCCTGAAAATTTTTGGAGTATGGTATCTTTCCAGCCTATCATCTCTCTATCTCAACAGAAGCAGCATCGGAAGCAAGCAGGCATGCTACTCGATGATTTCTCGACCACTCGAGAATGGCTCAGGTACGGTAGATATCGATCGGTAGACTACAGTATCTCATTTCAGTCAACGAAATCGTCTAGAGCCCTCTTTATCTACCTCTCGTCGTCCATCCACTGGCATTCCTACCGTAACCACGGTCTAATCAATCTACCGTATCATTCAACTACCGTACCCCAGTAACTTCACGATCGATCCCTGTTGCCATGTCACTTTGATACGAGATAATGATAAATATTTTCTTTATGAATCAATCTGAATTAACAACAAACATTTACACTTTCCATTAGGAGGAGAGAGTGGAAAGGGGGAGAAGAATGCAGGGAGATGGGAGGGCCAAGAGAAAGAACTTGGGTCACTCGACTATATTAAAGGGAGGGTGGCTAGTCACTACTCTCGTCTATGTCGAGAAGTAATGATTGACCATGTCGTTGAGAGAGAGGGGAAAGGGGAGAGCATAGACACAACAACCGCGGGGTGTAAAACAATGCTAAGGGGGGGGGGGGGGGGCATTAGCTTAGAGATGGACACAATATAAATCTACTACGGGCTACTTCAAGATTCTCCGTGGAAGAGGGGACAATAAAGGTACAATAAATAATTTATATATGTTTCGATCTAATTCAGTCCGGTGCGCGGCTCTCAGTACAAGATTGGTCATACCCACGTCAAAAAAAAGAGAGAATAGATAGGAAGACTAAACGTCAGATACTGAGTGTGAAGGAGAGGGAAATGAGTGGGAAGGCTACGTATGAAACAACATCGAGATGACGATATCAAACGAGATAATAAATTACAATTTCAGGATATGGGATTGGGATAGACAAGGGAAGGGAAGGGCTCACGACTACTCGACGATGCGAGTGGGAACGGAGCTATGCCCCGTACCAATCGGCCACCCTCGACCGACCCGACCATCCAATCAACCAATTAGCTTAGAAGAACATTCCAGAGACTCCGCCCATCTCTTGCTGTTCCTTCACGAAGATCTCGAAGTACTGGTAGATGATGGTCACGGCCAACAGAATACCAGTTCCCGATCCGATAGCTCCTGAAACAAACAACCATTACAAACTTTATCAACCTTATAAACTTAATTTTAAAAAATAATAATAATATAAATAAATCAATAAATATCGGAATACTGGACTGACCCATGAAGTCAGCAGTGACGGAGAGGGCTCCGATGCAGAGACCTCCGAAGGCAGCAGCGGTGGGGATGTATCTGCAAGGGAACAATTTAATAAATGTCAATCAATACTCAATCATTAATCGATAATCTCAATTGGATACCGTACCTGTTCAGCTCATGGATCATCGACTTCTCACGATGTCCTCTCATGACCATAGCCTGCTCCTTCAGCTGCTTAGCGACGTCCTTGGCAGAAGAGCCAGACACATCGATCCACGTCTTCGAGAAGAAGGCGCACGATCCGAGCATGAAGACAATGTAGATGATGCAGTGAAGAGGGTCTTCGAGCACGTGTCCAAGCGTCTCAGGGGGAGACAGATAGTAGCAGATTCCTCCAGTGGGGAAGCTGCGGTAGGCTCCCGAAGCATCAGACCAAGTACCGAGAAGATTCACGAGGATGTTACCGCCGAACTTCGAGGCAAGCATCTGCAATGGATACATAATTAATAGGAGTTATATAATTATTGAAAGGGCAAATAAATGAAGAGGAAGTAAATACAAACCTGAGAGATGACGTAGAGGTTAGAGACGAGGGCAGACTGGAGAATGATGGGGATGTTGGAGGTGTAGAAGAGCTTGATGGGGTAAGACGAGTACTGGCCACGGTAGCGAGCAGACTTGATGGGGAGATCGACACGGAAGCCCTGTACGTAATAAATTAATTAAATTTAAAAAAGGAATGAATATATTAATAAATAAAAAATTTGAATAAAATAAAGTATCTCACCTGGAAGTAGATGACGACAGCGAAAACGAGGACGGTGGCCATCAGATTCATGAGGTTGGGAAGATTCTGTCTGTAGAAGGCCTCACGGAGAGCACGCACCTGCAAGAAGCAGCATAAGTTTCACGTAAGTTACTCTAAATTTAGACGGTAAGTGTGACCGGTACAATGACGTCATCAGTCAAAGAGGGGAACGGAAGAAAATGTCGAACCTTGTCGGATCTGGTGGCGAGAAGGTGGAAGAGGGCAATGACTGCTCCCTCGAATTCGGTTCCACGGCCAGTGTTCATTGTAGCAGGCGAGAAGGCCTTCCACACGATAGTCTCGCAGATGTTCGTTGCGATGAAGAGGGAGATTCCAGATCCTAGACCGTAACCCTTCTGAAAAATATTATCGATCAGTGAGGTAATTAGTGATGTAATTGTAGAGTTGACAAACAGTCAGATGCATACCTGGAGGAGTTCGTCGAGGAGGAGCACGATAAGACCGGCGAAGACGAGCTGGACAACGATTAGAAGGCAGATTCCGGCTCCGATTTCAGAGGGCTCTCCGTAGAGTCCAGAGGCAACGTACACGATAGCCTGTCCGACGGTGATCACCATTCCGAAGACTGAAAAGAAGCACATTAACTTAATATTTTGATGAGAATAACGCAGAGAATAACGCAAAAAAATTTAATGTGTTTTTTACTCACGCTTCTGGGCTCCGTTGAAGAGGGCGCGGTCCTTGGGGGAGTCTCCGACCTCAATGATCTTGGCTCCAGCCAGAAGCTGCATGATAAGACCAGAGGTGACGATGGGCGAGATACCGAGCTCCATCAGGGTTCCCCTGTTGGAGGCCATGATCACTCGAAGCCAGTAGAACGGATCGGCGGAGTCAGTCGACATGATTCCTGCAATTAGTAATTTCGATTTCGTGTCTTTGTGGTTTACTTCATTCCGAAGCCCCATTACTTTTACCCGCTTTTGCGCTTTCACCACTTCGCTAGTTATTGACCAAGGCGATATAGGAACCGCGCACTTCCTATCCTTCTCTCCCGAACTGTCAATCAATGCAGTGTTGGCCCTTTCCCCTCTCCCTCTCTTCCTGTAGTGTCCGTCGAGAAATCGCAACGTCACACTTATCGGCTTATCATTTCTTTCGTGCAAGCATTCAACGTGGAAGATGTGCTCTTCAGTTAGTTTCCAAGGCAACGTTTAAAAAAGAGTGCTCTGTCTCACTGTCTACCCAAACTGCAAATCGATAGTGCGTATAATAGCCTCGATCTTATCTCGCCCTGACCAGTGCAAGGTCAGGGCGAGATAAGATCGAGGCTATTCGCCGTGCTATCGACTGCTGGAGTAGCTGCTGGGCCTAATACTTTCTCGTATCTAATCACAAACATTCTGATATTTGCACTCAAATCCAAACAAGCTCAAAAGAAAATGAACGGTTAAGAAGGAAACTGACCGAAGAGGGGAATCTGACAACAGACAAGGAAGATGAAGAGGGTGATGGCAGTCCAGAGCATCTTCTCACGGAACTGAATCTTCCTCTCGGGCTTCGAGACCTCCGGCACGAAGCCGCAGAACGGCTTCACGAATTCCAGGAATTTGACTGAAATAAACCATTGTAACTAGTTGTATATCGATTCCAAACGATGTTGAGAGCATATCAAGCCACCAAATCAATAAGGAAACTAATGACATTAATTTAAAATAATAAAAAAATTGTTCAGCTTCATAAAATAAGTAAATATTATAGATCAAGCGGTAATATCAATGAAATAACTGTATAAATTACTTACTTCCCATGGCTGGTGTGTGATCCGACGTTCAGGCCAAAAGGATCGAAGGAAATGAGGACAGAAACAGAAACCTCCAGTCACGAAAGAAGCTCCGCTCCGACAAGGTTGGCCTGCTCGCGCGTCGTCCCGCGTCTAGTGCCAACACGATACCGTAATCCGCAACTGCTTTGAATAGAAACTGCATGAAAACAAGAAAATAGCTGATAACTTATTAGTTCAATATACCATTCGATTCAGAATTGAACAACAAAAAATGTTATATGATCCAAATTTAGCCAAAATACAGACATCAGTCATTAATTAAAAAAATAATAAAAACAAGATTTGCGCTCTTCCGAAGAACTGCAAAGTCTTACACGGAAATTTTCTAGCGAGCTTTTCTTTTCTTTATAATTTCCATGTTTACTGTTTATATTATTACAAATAGCTTTCAAATACCGCGTAAATGTAGGATTGATGTGAATGTTACAGGAATTATTAAATAAATAAATATAAATACCGTATTCACCATTTTTAGGTTAACCTAAAGATACTCTTGCGTGGAAATCCCTGAATGCGCTAAGTACAGTACATCGAGCTTCAAATTTCTCAAAGTTGAATTTTTCTTTTTTTCGCTTTTTCCCGTGGTTTATAGCGGTTTTGCGTACGTTTTGATAGATTTTTGTTGTCAAAATCGATTTAGGATATACTGTAGCGCATTATGTTAACAATTTGCACGTAATGAACCTGTTTTTTGTTGCCTATTTCGAATTTCGTATAAAAATTTTCAATTACACCCAAAAATGCTTTATTTACAGGAGGTAATATAAACGCACGGCAGCCATGTCGTCGCTCATTATGCCCGAGAAGTTCCAGCACATTCATCGTGTGATGAACACCAACATCGATGGAAACAAGATGATCCCCTTCGCCCTGACCGCCATCAAGGTTGGTTTATTAGTTGTTAGATCCTGCTTTATAGTGTTTCGGGTGTTTCAATCAAATAGAGATTTTTTCACCGTTGATAATCTATACTTTACGAAATGTAAATTTGATCTGAGTGTTGGTTCGGTAACTGTTTTTACTAAATGCTGATTTAAACGCAGTTTAAAACTTTTTCAAGTTAAAGGCTTATTCGATGTTTGACCCAGTCAGTTTCAATCTAAAAGTGGGCTTGTTTGCGAGAATCTTTGGGAGAGAATATCTTTGTGATTTTTAAAAAAAAATTCGACTGTGTGAAAGTTCGTAAAAGTGTAAAATATCGATAAACAAATAAAATATAGTTTGCTAATATATATTATATCAACAGAGAATATATCGAAGCAACTGATTTTTAGGGAGTCGGCCGTCGTTTCGCCTTTGTCTGCTGCCGCAAGGCCGACATTGACGTCACCAGACGCGCTGGAGAGCTCTCCGAGGAGGAGGTCGAGAAGATCACCACCGTCATGCAGAACCCCACCCAGTACAAGATCCCCGACTGGTTCCTCAACAGACAGAGAGATTACAAGGACGGCAAGACCCAACAGGTATGATATTTCTCTTTTTGATGTATTAATTGGCAGCTTTTGTTCGCCTTCTCAGTTTGAAATCTATTTTAAAAACTATTTTGGGTTAACGTTATAGAATAATTTGTAGATGCTCTCCACCGGTATTGACAACAAGTGGCGTGAGGACCTCGAGCGTCTGAAGAAGATCCGTCTTCATAGAGGACTCCGTCACTACTGGGGTCTCCGTGTGCGCGGTCAGCACACCAAGACTACCGGACGTAAGGGACGCACTGTCGGAGTGTCCAAGAAGAAGGGAGGATAAATCTGATGGCAAGAGGAGTGACAGTTTGTTGCTTCTCGTTGTTTCTTTTCTGTTGTGTTTCCAACATTGCAGAAAATATAAACTGTTATCGCTTTTCTGTACTTACGTGGGTACACATTACACAATATACATACATTATTTATACATTCCATGCTTATCGGGGGGTTGATCTATCTTCAAGATAAATTAATTATAGGATTCTTGAGGCGTCGTATATTAGTTTTGGGAAAATGCTTAGTAAGGAAGCGATTCTGTAGTTATTAGTTATAGGATACTTGGTTATAGGATACTTGGTGGTTTAGGTAGCACCGTCCACATTTTCGAGGTACAGCAAGGGATCTATTCTTTGTAGGCTCTTCTTCCTCCATAGTTGGACCATTTATCGATAGATTATATACGTCTTTCTTAAATGTCGAAGTGTTTTTGAATATTCACGTCTGTGAACTGCGTGCAAGTTCTTTGCATACTCTTCAATTCGGTTTTCTTTTTGGAAGTCTTCGCGTGCTGTTTATGGACAACACAATCGATAAGGCGTAATTTTAAATAAGTGCATCGTAAATGATATTTTATACAGCGTGCTCAATTTATTTTATCATATTAATTCTTGTTATGATTATAACGTACACATCTCAACTTTCATTACTCATCTCGTCGGCTCTTCTTCGAAGGCTGGCTGAAATGACCATGGGGGTAATTTCCGCCTGACCTTTCTTCATCAGAAGTGAATAATTGAATCGGGCTTCGGCAAACATCATCGAAGCTCTGGCCGCAACTGGTTTTCATTTTGATTCGCTCGATTAGTGGTTTGCGAGTATACGTGCCGAGAAAATTCGATTGCTACCTACTGCTGGCGTACTCGGAATAGTCTATGATGAGACACGGAACATGAGTATGGGGACATTGAGATTTCTTAGATTCTACAGTAATACTGTGTGATTTTGCCTTGTTTATCTACGACACTTTCGCACGAAAGCAAACCACTTTGTATTTACCGTATCGCGATCGAAAATCGTACGATCTTTCTGGAATCGGATTAATTGTAGTTCCTCTAGAGATATACTCGAAATATCTACGCAATCAGATGTAATTTGATAATGCCAGTCCCGTAATGCTTCTCCGGCATACCTACCAAGTTCGTTAGTCTGTTTATCAGGTACTTTCGAGTCAGTCGCTTATTTCCTAGACAGATTGAATTATTACGTAGTTTCTGCTCGGACAAAGACCTCTGTTTCCCTCACACAAAATCCTCTGGATCCCTTCCCTCCCCCGCAGAAATCTCTCCACGAAAGGTCATCAAAGACTTCCGTCTTCCTGTAGAAATGCCACATTTCAAGCCCCATTCGTTCATTTTTGTTGGCCATATTTAGTACTCCTTACATTTAGCTTCCTCTTCCTTCCCACTTCTCAAAATACCCCCTTGCCTCTCTTCACGTCGTTGATGACTGCAAGTAGTGTTTCTTTTTGCGGTGTATCATCCTCCTTCTCTCACCAGAATATTGTTATTCCTCATTCCGACTGTAGCCAAGTCGTGTTATGATCGTAAGGACTTTTCCCGGTGGCTGAAGAAACTCCGCCCACCGTATTACTCCCAGAGAGCCCATGGAGCTCAGCGAGAGCCACACTTCTGCGCCCGCTGGTCCGACCAAGAATCTTTTTGAATTATCTAAAATACCCCCGTCTCCACGCTGAAAATATTTTGAAAAACGTTGCCTATCTCATCCAAAAGTATCTCATGTGCCAAACGCCTATGTCTCTTCCTTGCTCTCACCCTCATTTCTGTCTATTGCGAACACTTAGCCGTGCGGTCCCGTGGTGTAGCGGTTAGCACTCAGGACTCTGAATCCTGCGACGGGAGTTCAAATCTCCCCGGGACCTTCCCTTTTTGCCGTATTTTTCGCTTTATGTTTGTTACCTTTTCAATGATTTCCGGTTACAGAATGAATGGATTGATCATCGTGGGACTCCTCAGCTTTCTACTTGCTGTTTCCAGCTCAGCTCCATTGGATTTCGAGAAGCAATTTCTCTACTCTTTCCAGGATCCATCGGAATTCGAACTGATTGCTCCCGTGAGATTTGATCATTGACATAAATATCGCCTACCTACGTCCTATTTTGATCAACACCTAGCGGAAGCCAAATGAGAGTGCAGATTCAATTTCGTATTTGTCACGACCACACGACAATGGTTGGCTAACACCAGTACTTTCCCCGGCATTCTTCTTACTCTAATCGAATACCGTAATATTGTATCAATCGTATCTTAGATGATTAAGATGCAAGGTGGAAAATCAGCTGGCACATTAATCCCCTAGAGATACGTTTCCCGCCAGTAATTGTGAATGAATAATGGGGGAAAGTATCAGGAGACGGGAGAAATGCGAGTCATTACGGAATGAAGGAGAATAGGGGCCGCTAAATTTCATTTACACTTTACTATACGCGTTAGATGACGCTTCATGAATGACGTAACTTTCCCCTCAAGAGTGCGAACAACCAAATTACTCGGTCGACTTTCTATTCCTTGCTTACCTCTGAGTGACAAAAAGGAGTTTCAAAGTTCACCACCCGCCTAGACTGACAGTCTGTTCCGAAGAGCTAAAAATGAGTGCGTGGCTGATGAGCGGAAAGAAACAGGCGGAAATATGTTTCTAAAAGAGAAGTGAGACTGTCGTAGATTAGCTCTGCTGCAGGGGAGGACCATTCGGGTATTGAAAAGAAGTAATAATCCTCTTGCATCCATGAACTACGATGATAGATACGAAATGTCACCGAATGAAAAAAAGAACAAGTTCTTTCCCTAGGATTGTTGATAAAACCGCTCAGATGAGCGAGGCGCAGGCCACCAAAAGTGAGCTTCCAGCGTCCGCGGTCCTCAAGCCCGAAGGCATTTTCCCGCTCGCGCTTCGCTCTTTTCCCAATCACCGCGGTTGCCTGTTCAAAGCAGAGTGAGGGATCATGTGAAATACATACTACAGAAATGATCCTGTGAAGTATGATTTCGAATTGGAAGACGAAAGGAGAGAACTTCAAGATAGAGTGTGTGCTAATCACGACGGGTTAGAAAATTATCGAGAATAAGAGAAAAAGGACCCGAGAAGATGGGCAAAAGATTCTCCCTGGCCGGGAATTGAACTCGGGTCTCGCACGCGACAGGCGCGGATACTAACCACTATACTACCAGAGAGATTTACCACGGAGCCTGGAAAAGTAGCTAAGATGATTCTTTCAGCGCTCAGTCGACAAGCGAGCCGTCCTCAATCTGATAGGCCCAAATCGTCGGTTCGTCGACTTTCATCGGAGCAGACCGTCCAAGAAGTTCGATATGTATGCTTGAGGGCGACGTTTCCCATTCATCGCACCACACCACACAACGAAGTAGCCATATCTAGTGTACGGCTCAAGGAGAGTTCAACGATTGTGAATCGAGATCGATAAAGTGATTACCGTACTCGTGCTATAGTTTTGGTGTGTGTTTTCCAAGGATTTTTGATACAGAAATATTGAGAAAGCACTAATCTCTCCTTATTTTCGGTTGGGCTTTCATTCTCCTTGGGTAATGAGATCTCTCTTGCGTGCGTTTGTCTGGAGATGACGGAAGGGATGAAAATCCTCGGAAAGGTGCATTTCATTTCAATTTCGACGGGTTGTTGTTGTTTTTGAGGGCATGAGGTGTCATTTCCATGAATTCGCAATGATTTCATAACAGGTCTTTTTGACTCTGCACAAACTTCCTTCTGAGGGTGGGGGATAGTTACTTCCGTCTCTGCAGATAGAAGCCGTTCGAATACATTGGCATCAGTACTGGAAGGGCACGAAAATGAATAACAAGAATAGCTATCTACAAAGGACGTTCTATGGATTGGATCTAGAATACAAATTAATTGTACGGTCATTAGAACTCGTCTCTTACTGGAACCGTAAGCTATCATTTTTTTCTTTTTTCTATTCTCCTGCATGGTCTAGATCGATTATCCAATCAGACGGTGAGAGATGCGAGGGAGCATTAAATGGGAAGTGACTCGTTGATTAAAATCTCACGACTCTTCCAGACATCGTTTGATGAGGGCGAGGGAGTAAATAAATATAGAGAGATTACTGGAACATCCAACTCGTCGTGATTTCATTGCGTGTTGTAAGTACGAGATGATGAAAATTTGTGAGATTTCAAGAAAGGTAACATGATCTCATCATCTTGTTCCTTACTCACATGGGGAAAAATGAGATGATGATTGTAGCAGAGAAAAGTGCCACAAGAGTACAGCTACTGAAATGAATGGCCCATGGAGGGGACGTATTTGCTTATCAGACAATCGCTATCAGTACGCACGCGCGTGTTTGAATCGACCGAGATGTGACCACAGAATAATGACTAAGCAAGGATTATAATCATCAATACCCCCAAGTTATTTCATCGTTACTCCGTTTACGCTCAGCGTAAAGGTAATATTTCCTTTAGTATCACATTTCCAGTTTATTATTTGTTCAGAATTTCGCTCTAAATGGACGATTGGGTGCTTGTTCTCATCGTTTTTGTGTCTTTAGTAGCGGTAAGTCACAAATTCGATTTATAAATTATAAAATACCATTTAGGGCCTCATCGCCCTCGTGGTACTTTTCTTCATTTTCCGTGAGTTGTTTATGAATTGTTAATGATAAATACCATAAAATATTCGTTCTTCTGTTCGAGAAAATGTATACTTTCAGAACGATGTTGTTGCCCCACAATCGATGCAGATATCGAATTAGAGAATAGACGTACGTTTCCCAATCCTTTTCTATTGATCATAGTCGCTTTTCTTCGGCATTTTTTTGAAGAGTCTCCCCTTTTTCTGGTCCGAAACAAATCTCTCCATGTCTTCTCTTCAGCCCCCATCTCTCCGATCTACATCATCGACAGTGGTTGTCCTCCTCCTCGTCATCATCATCCACTCGCAGCTGCTGCACTCGTTCACCATCATCGAAGACATCGACGAATGAGGATATTGGGACTCAGACGTTTCTGAGGACATGTATTTATCATATTTTTAAACACTCACTAAACGTCGTAACAATGAGCTACCAGTGGATGCAAGTGATTGTATCGATAGCTCATGACCACTTTTCGAAAAGATTCTCTTCCACATGATCTCGGGTGATTTACACTGTACGTGTGAGATAAACTATTTCCAATGAATCACTTGAATTTTCACTGTCGAGCTTGAAGCATTGAACTCGCTGATCTCCTCCAAACAGCATGTGTGACTACACCCTATTCTGACTCACCACGTTTCACTCGGATCATAATCTCTTCCTTGCTATTCCCATGGATGACTTCGACTACGACGTCTCTTCCTCCACATCGGATGGTGGTAAGATTTTTCGAAAAAAAATAAATTTAATTAATTAAAAAAATTAAATTAAAAATTGTCATTTTAGAAAAGGACGTAATATCAGAAATGCCCATTTAGAAACAATAAAAAATACATTTTTTTGCATTTTTTCCAGGGACGTAATTTCTGTTTCGTCGAAACGGCACCCCCTCCGTTTCAGATGACTATTACGACTATGAGGATGAACTTCCTACCTGGGCGACTCTATTCATCATTTTCGGCACTATGGCTGTATGTTTTCTTGTGAGCTTTCCTCTTTGGCCCTGCGATCACAGACAAATTTGAGTTGTTTCTTCTCGCAGTCGGGCTGTTCAGTGAGTGCACTTCTCATTTTTCATACATTATTTCTCTCTTTCGACCCATCACGTCATATTAATCGAAAAAGACATAATAATTCAGAAATTTTCTGTGACGGACCTCGGGGCGGAGATGGTGGAGGAGGTGATTGCAATTGCCCAACCTTTTTTTGTCTTTTCCGATATCAATGTTATCGTTAGTCATCTGATTCAGGCGTGAGCTACACGGTGGAATCAGGAGGAGGAGGCGGGGGAGGAAGTGGCCACCATCACCATCACCACCATATTGTACGAGATGCCTTCGTGATAGAACACCATCACCACCATCATCATGGATGAACACATTGTGCCAATGCGTTCTAGAGCTTCAACATCAAACAACTAAACAACGAGTTCACGATACAGATACATATGTAAACGGTGTGCGCATCTGTGGGTGAGGTGAACAAGCAACAGTCACATGTGCTGTGACGTCACTCGGTCGTTATCTCGTTAGCGACGAAATAGAAGGCAATTTCATCGCGATACCCCCTGCAACTGGGAGGTTTATGGGAAGGGTGTTTGACGAATTCCCCTTCATTGCTGCCTACTAGAGTTGTCTATACGGAATGCGGAATTCCTCTCCTTTCATTCCTCGATTTCATTCTTTCCGCAACGCGGTCGCCCCTCTAAATTTGAATGCGGAAATCTTCGAAATTCCGCAATTCTCATTCTTCCGCAATTGCGAAACGCTGCTCGGTGGGGGCTTCGAATGAAAAATGGAATGAGTTTCACAGATTGGGCAAAGCCCTAATCTCATTTCACTCTCAATCCAGATTGCGGAAATTCCGCAATTATTCGGAAATTCCGCAATAGAATGAACCGGTATGAGAGAGATGCGGAATCGAGAATGAGAATGAAAATATTGCGGAAATTGTGTCTTCTTTTTTTTTCTATTCTTAGATACATGAGATCGAGGTTATGATCTGCCATCATCAATGGGTTCACCTGATCTCTCCTCTTCCAATCACCTGAAAGCGGCATGTTTTGTGTCGCGGACACGCCTTTATCTATCCGACTCGAGAGATGGGATGGGAGGAAAGGAGAAGGGGGGCGCAGCTCTCTTTAGAGTGTGACCGATGGAAGAAACCCATCAATATCTTCACTGCTCAGTGCTTGGTGTGTACCACGCGCCCTCTCCGCCCCGGTCAATAATATTATTCGCCATTGATAATCTGCTTTATCGTGCATAATTTCACTTTTCACACTCACTTGACAGGGGTTGATCTATTCCTTATTTTCTTGTCCAATTCTGCTCGACCCTTGCGTCATTGCATCCTTCTATCGTCTTTATCACGACCACTATCAGTTTTCGCGCAAAGTGCCTCGATTCTGCTCATTTTCGCCTCATCAGATTATCCCCTTTTCGCACTGCGATTGTCCTCTCGATTTTCACAATAGAATCCTTCCTTGAACTGTTGTTTTCGGACCGTAAAATAGTGAAACCTACGTAAAAAAATGATGAGAACAGCGCATGAGCGACGTTAACTTCATAACGGGCGCCTCCTTCGACCCTGATCAGACGACCGAAATTTCTTTCCTCGACGATGACCTCTCCGGTCCATTTTGGCAGATTCTCGTACTCGTCATTGGAATTTTGTCGGTGAGAATGATTGAAAATTGATTCATTTTACACAACTCATTACAAAATGTGGAATCCTCTTCATAACAAAAACTATGAATTCCTTTTCAGATGATCGTCATAATAATCTCGGTTGCCTGTGTGATGAGTACGTTTCACGCTTTATTTCCTCCGGATTCCACTTTCATCAAATTAAATTTTAGCCCGAGGCTGTAAAGAAAACTCCAATCCGAAGCCATACTATCCAGGTGAATCACAGATAAAGTTGATAAGACTTTTATCATAAGAACAACATCCGGGATTGAAATCAAATTCCGAGTTGATTAGTCATGTTGATTGGCCTGTTGAAGAACCTCGAAAAGAAGATCAACTCATTTAAAACGTTCTTTCAGATCCTCAGAGTGTGTTCACAATGAGTGCCCGTCCCTCATCCTCTCGTCCCTCCGGTTTCTCATTCGAATCTTCATGACACGATCATTGAAGGCCATCGGAACACTGTCCCATACGGGTATGAAATGATCTCATGCGATGAAGTTTGATTGATGAGTTGTTAGTCTGATCTGTGAACATTTAACTGTACATCGCCTATCAAGAGCTTTGACGTGATCTGATTCTGATTCATTGTCCCATTTCCACAAAAAAAAGCTGTCACTGGAAACTTTATCGGTAATAGCGCCAGGATTAATGTAAGTGAATCGCATGCTTCTTGACGCTTTAATTCGTTTCTCATTTCTCTTCTATTAGATGTCCATCTCATTCGGACTCGGTCCCGATGGTCTGTAATTTATAAAAATATTAATATCTATTTAATAAATGCAAGCGTACGCTCGAGCAGCGAGAGTCAGCGGTAGGGTGGAATCGTTCGGCATTGACCTTCAATTAAATTTATAATTTGATCTTTGATCTTTGATTCATTCCCTAGGTCAAACTCACATTTGTTGCACGGGAACTTCCACATCGCTATCGACCTCCATTTCTTTCTTGGATTTTTCCTGGAATTAAAATCGTAAATCTCTAGATATTTTTCGATCTCAGTCTTCTTACCTTCTTAGTTTTCTTTCCCTTCTTCTTTTCACTCTTCCCTTCGCCCTTCTTGCTTTTCTTTCCCTTTTTCCCTTTCTTGCTCTTATTTTTCGAGTCCGTTTTCGTCTGCAAATTGCAATCTTACAATAAATTAAGTAATCAATTAAAATGAAATATGGTTTAAGAGACGAAAAGAATAGAGAAACTGCTAGGAAGAAACTAAATTTTGAAGACTTCCTAAATAAATGCGGTTGGATGTTTCGGTCCATTGGGTCGTAGACACCCAACCGCCTCACGAAGGGTGGACCTCGTCAGTACGACGCCCCTCGCAAGTGGGGAAACAAGAGAGATAGGGAAAGAAGAAGATGAAAGTAAACAACAAACAACTAACGCGGAAACGAGTCAATGTATAGCGCTAATGAACTAAGCGGGACAGTAAGTATTCCATATCATTATAGGCTAAATAATGTACCCTGGATGGATTCTCTTCATCATCATCCCTGCTCGTCTTCTTTCTCTTTTTCATGTGCCAGCAGAACTAAAAAAAATGTAATTTTAAATAAATATTATTCTCGGAATTAGAGTTCGAAATACGTCTTCATTACACGAAGAGATCCGTATTTCGAACTCTACTCTAAATCATACCAATGACGTGCCGACGAGAATGACGCCAATGAGCAGAATGATGATGACGATGTACTGAACATGTAAGAAATTATCCTGCATTTGCCTCGGATAAAGATTGAAGAACTCATCAAGCTTTTCGATATAAATATTACAATGAGTTCTTCATCCGTATTTCTTCCTATAAACTTACAGGCATGTCATTGCCCTCCTGGGCCTCTACCGGAGGTGGAGTTGTGGTTGTTGTGGTAGTCGTTGTTGGCTCTGAAGTCGTCAAGTCTAGGGATACGGTAGGATGGGCACGGTAGTCTGTAATGGTTATGGTACTCACTCGGTTTGCACTCTGCCTTCATAATATTCGTCGTTTCATTGAAGGGCATGACAACGTTCCCTCCGTCCTTCCATCCCTTAAACCATTTGATCTTTGATCTTTCATCTACATTTGAACAATTACCGCAGCACTATCGCACACGACATCGCCGACTTCCTTGCTGTTCAGTCTGCAATGGTTTTTATACATTAATAATTAATTACTAATTATCGTACATAAGCTGGTCTCCACCACGACAGAACATGGGTTCTCCCTCATTGACGTAAATGGGCTGAAAGAAGCGGAGTACGGTACTGATATACGGTATTACCGTACCTGGTTGCAGCTTGCTGCAGCACATGTCGTATCGACAAAGTGTCTGTGGCATCCTGAAATAGTACGGTAGTTGAGAAGCCACCGTAATCTTGTGCTCACTCGACAAACATCTTGCCTTCAACTGCTTATACCCGCTCGAGTAATCCAAAATCGTCCTAGGAGTCGCCTCAGAAGTTGCCCATCCTGAATACGGTATGCTGATTACGGTATGGGGCAATCGATAATAACCAGCGGTCGAGCAGACGAGCTCCTTGTAATCCTTGCCGTTGACACTGAAATCGATCGATTACCGTAATCTTCCGTACAAGACCGTCACATCAGGATGTTATTTAGAGGGCAGGAAATCTTGGTTTTTGTGGGTGCGTCTAGGAATGGTTTCTCTTTGCACACTCCTTCTGGGCAATCGTTCTCGAACAATGATGAACCTCCAATTCATAATCATCATTCAAAGACAGATTTAAGTCAACTGACAATCCTTCTGACACTGAGCTTCAAGCTTCGTTTCGGATAAACTTGTCGGTGAGTATTTAATCAATTCCTTTGCATTCGCCTTCCATCCTGAATGCAATTTGAATCAGCAAACGTATTCGATTGACCAATTCCAACCATCGCTAGAGCATACAGCTTCTTTGTAGATTGCACCGGCAATTCTGAAAACCATTCTTAAATTATTGTTGTGCATATCGCAAACGTACGTGAGAAAAAGGCCGGCGGCACAAGTCAGCTTGTTCTGAGCCAATACGGGCTGAAAATTATGGTTTTTGTTGGTGAGAAAAGCAGGAGCGGCTAACCCTCGCACAATTGGGCGTAGCGAGTGGGCATGCAAACAATTTTGAGCAATCGACTGAAAAGAACATTGTAGTTAGAGTAGCGTTCATTCATCCCACTCACAAGTATAACAATGGGCTCGGAGCTTGGGATCAGGATGATGTAGAGGGGGATTAGCAGTGAAGGCGAGCAGTTTAGCTCCGCCAGTGCCGCCAGTTGCCGTCGTATGCCCCTCCCAACCTGCAAACATCATCATCAGTTACGGTGCACGACCAAGAGTAGAGTTGTCAGAATGAAGAATTTATCTCTTCATTCCTAGATAATACTCTCTCGTCCCCCTGACTGGTACGAGAGTGGGTGAAATGAAGAGACGTATCCTTTATTTGGACAACCCTAGAAACCCACCAGTGTTCGTGCACATAGCGTGATCGAACAGAATCGAATCCAAAATCCTAAACATGCTTCATTTCGGCGCCAGGTATTGCTCAACATACACAAGCTTCTGGCCTGCCTGACACGACAACTTCTTCGCATTTGCATTGAAAGTGGGACTGACACAACCAGTGCAGTCGACCTCGAAACTGGTCGTATCACATCCTCAAAGACAACCTTTTCTATTTGTCATCGTCTTCCATTACGAACGAGTGAATGTCTGGGGTGGTGGTTTCTTCTTTAGGCAGAAAGCGTTTACGTCAGGCTCGCTAGATGTCTGAAACATTAGTTGAAATAGACAGATATTACGATCGTATCGCTGGCAAAATTCAGCATTTCTATCAGCATTCCGCGTGATCTCTAGCCACATCAATGAAGAAGGAGATTCATGATGCGGATACAAAGTCGAATTACGAACAGTAGTGAATGCTAGGAGGACATTATTCAGTTCATCTTTCCATCCGGTTGCCGTGTCGCATTTCGCGAACGATTTGACCGCCTTGTCGTTCACACTGAATTGTACTGATAATTCTGGCGACGTTGTCAATTCTTGCTCACTATAGATCGTGTGTAGTAGCGACTGGACAATTGATCTGCTTCGTGACAGGAGCATACACAGCCGACACGCAGTCCTCAACGCCGGCCGGACACTTTAGCTCCATGAATTTGGTGTGGCACACTGCAGAGATCAAAGATCAATCAGGAAAGATCAAAGATCAACCGCACTCGAGTAGCAAGTCGCCTTGAGTTTGGCTACACTCTTGAGAATATCGCCTTCAAGAATTGTCGATTCACTGCAATCAATTTGTTTTGTCCATTCAAGGATTGGCGACTGACAGAATGAATCCTGTATTGCAAGTGACTTTCTTGTCTCCAGTAGTAGGATCAACAGTGCCCTGAGAGAATGATCTTTGATCTCTCATTTCTCGAGATTACAACGTACGATTGTGGGATCCGAGCATGCTCCGGTGGCCTTGTCTGCAGGTAGACATCCGTTCTCTACCGTAATCGGAGAAGGGTCAGTGGCCATCACAGATGACGTCATAAGAAGAAGCAGTGACGTCGCCACTCTCAACGACCATGAACGACCGAGAGGAGGAGGGCGCATCTAGAATGGAGTACGGTAGATTAGGGGGATACGGTAGATCGATTGAGGGATACAGTAGGGTAATACGGTAACACCACACCACAGGAAAACGCGGATAGGGAGATAAGTCCAGGAAAAATAAGGGGAAAATGCGAACGAACCACTCAGCGCGCGCGTCAGACGAGTGAATGAAGAGGACAAGTGGAGATACCAGAATTTCACAATTCGAAAAAAATGCAAATCCATTAATTTCGAAGGATAGTGAGAACAATGGATTGAAAAATAAAAATAAATACTTAGAAAAAATAATATTTATCTGCACAGCGAGAATGCGTTTTTTTTCATTTGTGCGTGACCATTCAATTACACGATTTTATCGTCATAGATCACACAATTACATACACTACGAGAGAACTCGCGACAAAACGAGGATTTGAACTGAATGCTTCGATTGATCTTTGATTTTTGACTCTCAGGTCGGACGAGTATCGAAATCGAAAGATATTCGAAGAGAACGAAGATGATCGAAGAGATCCTCGTCATTGTCGAGATCCATCTGAAGGGAGAGATCAACGATCAAAGACCAAAGATCAATCTCACCGACACAGATACGACTCTCAATCCTCCCTCTTCATCCGGTGGAGGAACGGGAATCTCTCCGAAATCGTAGCACAGCACACGCTCCTCCTCCACACCAGACTGAAAGGAGCAAAGATCAAAGATCAAACTAGAAAGATCAAAGATTAGATAACCTTGGCTGCGGCTCGAGGAGTGCGGGTCCGAATCGACGTTTCGTCTGCTGTAGCACGCCACGAGTGCTGCACTGTGAAAAGAGATGATTAGGTAGGGGACAAACTGCAAAGATAAAAGATCAAATTTAATCTTTTAGAGTCAAAGATCAAAGATTAAAGATCACTCATCTCGGAGTGACGACCATGGTTCGTTCGGTGAAAGAGGAGGAGAAGGACGAATCGAGAAGGGATGAAGAGGAGAGACGAGAGGAGGAGAGAGGTGATCTTTGATCTCCCGGCAAACTCGACCCGTCCCCGCCACAGTGATTGCTGCAACGATCCAGAATTGATCTTTGATCTCTCCATTTGTTTTTACCTCCGATCACTGATTCCGAGAGCGATCGACAGGATGCCGCCGACTTGCTCGACCAACTTGAGCGAGAAGAGACGATCTCTGAAGAGGACAGAGATCAAAGATCAAACTACAATCCAGCCCACCTGATACGCGTATTCTGGGCCGCCGTTGCGTCTCCCAGTTCGATGCGAGAGAGCAGCTTGCGAGCGAGCTGAGCAAAGATCAAAGATTAATCGCAAGAACGAAAGATCAAAGATCAACCAACCGTAATCTCTAATTTATTGGCAGCGAGCCAGTCGAGGATCGTGCACACGTAGATGTCCACGTCGAGGGCGATCGGGCAGAGGTACGATGCTTCCTGGCATGGGGCCAATATTTGAATTTGGACTCTTTCCCGCCGAATTGCCACTAATTCAAAGAATGTGATAAAATTTGAATTTTTCTACGGTGAGCAAATTTTGGGTGAGTTTAGTGTAACTATCGTATTCCTACAGGGATACGGTAGTGCGAAGGGGCACATACCGTGATGAGTGCCTCGAAGGCCTTTGCAGTCAGCTCCGAGCACCACTGCTGCTTGCTCACTGTAGCCAGATGGAGGGCAGCGTTCTGAGATCAAAGATCAAACTCCAAAGATCAAAGACCAACAAACCCTGGCAGTCTCCTCGGCCGGCGGCGACAGATGGTTGTAGGCGTGCTCGAGCGCGAAGAGGGCAATCGTCTGAGATCAGCAGAGATCAAAGATCAAAGATCATCGACCAACCGGATCTCTGCTCAGTCGGATCAATTCCGCCCTCAGTTTCTCCAGGAGATCGAACAGATCAAGTGCATGCGCCGCAGCGAAGAGCGAATACAACTGGAAGAGATCAAAGATTAGAGATCAAAGGTCAAAGATCAAACCTCTTGCAGACTCACGTCCAGCGGCTCGCCGTACATGAACTTGAGCGCGAGTCTGGAGTACGGTATTATCGATCGACAGAGGAGATACGGTAGCCTACTCTACTCCGACGGACGACAACATTGCTTGGTCCCGCTTGAGCGCGTCGATATTGTATGTCATCCTGGAGCCTGCGAGGATACTGTATACCGTACCCTACCGTAGTCTACCGTACCCTGACCTCTGACGAGGTCCCGCAGCGGCTTGCTCTGCTCTGCAAAAGGAACTGGATTAGCAAATCAAGGAAACGAATAGTCGAAGGGCAACTTCTGACCGAGAATGATCGAGTGAATTCGGAAGGTATCCCGGCCGAATTTGAGCACTCGGTCCGTCTTGAGCGCCTTGCGAACCGGCACTCGCTGGAAGAGATCAAAGATTAAAATCAATCACTAATATTCGTACCCGAGGCGAGTCGACGTGAATGGAGAGAACCATCGTCGACCGCACGAGAAGGGAGTGGGAGACGAGAATGAGGGATGAATGAGGACGACGAGGTTATTGTGGGAAAGGGAAATGCTAATGAGGACATTCAAAATGATTGGGAAATTTCGTGAGAATTCTTTTTTTTCGAGATTTATTTTAATTTCACATCGTTGCTTCTCTTAGGTACTTCATTGAAAACTGAGAGAGTCCTAATTGAAATATTCATCTTCATCTCCAGTGATACCTCGTTTCACTTATCTATGTAAACGCTTCCCCATGAGCCACCCGATATCCAGTCCTTAAAAGAATGGGGGGTCTTTAAATAATGAGGGTCTTTCTTTTTTCCTGTCATAAAACTGTCACTCCAAATGCATGTCATTTACGCATTAACAGATTATGGCAGTTTTTTTGCGGAGATAAGATCAGTATCGATCGCGTCTTCCCTATTCTTGTTCTTGTGACGTCGTAAAGTGGAGAGGGGAAATGTAGAAACGGATATTGTTGCCGAGCTATCATACGAAGGGATAGTTTACGATTCAGTTTCTCTATCTAATTTCGTTCGCTTCTACCGCTATCTCCAAATATCTCCAATTTTCGTTTACTTCGTTTCTCTCGATAGATAAACGCTTCGTGTTTGCCACTTTTCTGTCATCCGACACCGCAAATGTTGCCAAAGAAAGAAAGAGAAAGAGTTACCTCTCATACCTCTCTTGGGCTGGCAAAATGACTGATGAGTCTTTCTTTCATTTCTTTTTTTTTCGAGAAGACTGGACAATCACTCATTATCTCACCCTTTGCTTTATCTATTCGTAGCGGATGATTAGTTGTGCCTTTGACTTGTTGTCAGTTGTTTCAGCACATCTGTTACTGTAACCCCCCCCCCTCTCCTTCCCTCTTTGTCTTAGGGTCGTAACGTCCACCTCCGATTGAATAGGAGAAAGAGTGTTGTGAGGAGAAAGGAGGAAGACATTTCGTTCTCTGTCTTTTCAAAGGACCATTTCTCAAAGGTTGTGTTTTTTCCGTCGTAGTAATGCGTTAGCGTGTTCTCTTTTGCGTGGGTCTTTCTCTCCGATACAAATGCCAACCAGCGGTCTCTTTTACTCACTTGCAAGTGCACTATTATACCGTAGTGTAGCTGAGTCAGTGTATCAGGGTAGATATTTGGCATGAAAATCTTGTAATGAAACGTTGCAGAGACATGATGATCATGTGAATATTTCACAGTATAAAAAGCACTCCATTCGTCTCACACTCAAATCCAACGTTTTTTCATTGTTCCCATCGCCCATTTCACTGATCTTGAAATGTATCACAATAGGCCTCGAAGAGTCCTCAGGAAACCTCCTTTTCGAATTATAGCTCGCAATGTGAATTATAATTTGAGATGAAAGGAGTGTTCCTTTTTGCAGTCTATATCTGCAATCCAAATTTCCTATCCTTCGTATCTTTTTCTTATGGTTGTGATGATTCATACTGAGCTGTGTGAATTCTCTTCTTCTCACTGCGTACTCTATCATTACTGACCAATTAACATTCAAGTTGGAAAACTATCCAATCAATAGTATCTGTACATCTGTATAGACTGGTTTCTCTGATCTTACTGGCCTGCTATTTATTACGACGGTATCTCCGATAACTTGTCGTAAATTCAACGTCATCCGATAAACTATTGCGATTCCCTTCCTCCTTCTCCCTTCCCCCACTGTACGATGGCAAAAGAGAAGGGGAAGAATTGGATGGAAGGGGCGAATCGTAGGATTGAGTCACCCCAGCAACATCTTCTTTATCGAGTGGATTCTCTCTTCATTCATATCCGTCAATCAAGCATTCATCCATTTTCTTTGTCTCGCATAGTACTATTCCTGCAGCACGGCTATTATTGTTACCGATATGGAGCGAACAAAGAAAAGGCGGATGGAGATCCCCATTTAATTTGCTTGTCAATCAAGCATAAATCCAGCTGATCTGCCGACTATGTATGAAAGATGTAGCCAGTTGCGCTCATATGTAGAACTAGCACATCGACTGAAGCGATGGCGCTGTGCTGGCTTTATATTTGCTTCGCGGAATCTATGATTACGCAAGCCGCAATCTGATTATATCTATCTTTTGCTGTAATTGCTCGCTGATTGACCCGCAAGAGCAACTTCGCTTTGCTCGTCACTTATTTGCTCTGGATATTCTCTTCCCCACTGTCATTAGTATCTACTGGCTTATAACCCACCTGACCTAGCCACTTCCATTAGTCAAATAAGCTGTGATGGACAAAGGAACAGTATCCAATAGGGCTCTCGGATTCACTTTACTTCTCACTCCCTCCTTATGGTGAGATAAAAAGGGCAAAAACATTGTGAGTCTGAAGACATTAGATGTGCTAGCCAGTGTCAGCCTTGTAATCTCTTCATCCTTTTCAATATCGCAGTCTGACTTAGTTTTCCCATCTCGTCTGAAAGAGATAACTGAGATTATTGAATCCACCAACATTCTCGTCTATGTGACATTGAGCATCGAAGAAAGGATTTCCTCGTCCCACTTGATACTTACGTACTTTTTCTTACTCCTTCTTTCTAATTAGGCCACGAATTGCACCGTTCTCTCTTTTTGACACTCTCGACCGGCAACGGTTATCCTTCTCTGACGTGTGAGCGAGAGAGAATTATGAGAAATAGGGCGATTCTCTTTCGTAGCTGCCACGTCTTATCGAGCTTATCAGTTGCCCTCTCTGTCCTTCGTCCTTCGTAACATTTTTTGTATAGTCGCCTTCTTGAGTCTAGGACTGTATTTCCGAATCATATACTGTGAGATTAATATTATCTTCAAGGTGTGCAATGGATATACTTTTAGTATGCTTTTAGAGCCATTGTCTTGCGAATTTTCACTTTTGAAAAATATGAACACTATTCGACAAGTTACTGTATCTACATCACTCAAAACTCTAATCGGACAAGGGCAAAGGACATAGATATCTCCCGAGTTCTCACAATGTTATTCATCTCCTTTCTACCTTGAAAAGGCCTTGATCCATCCCCAGCCTTTCACTTTCAACCTTTAGAGAAAGAGAGACGAGTCATTATTGCGCATCTCTTTCTTCTTTCCTTCTCCATTCTATCAATCCATTCGCTTGAATCAACAAATTTCCGCACTTACACGCACTAAATGTGTTGGAAAACAACCCTTCCTTATTTTCTCCAGATAACATACTGCTGCGTCTGCATGATTAGGCACTTTTGGCCCTGATAACGCGATCCATTAGCAACTTTTTTCTCTTAGAACTACGAACAATTCGTCTCAAGACTGGTGATTTTGGTGCTAAGTAAGCGTGTGAATTTGCTAGTATGAATTACTGTGAATTACTAATTACTGTGCCTTATCACTCAGCTGCTCATAATTCAACCACGCCTATGAACTCATTTCCGTCTCGAGGAAACATCTCCATCATTTCAAATGGAAATCATTCACCCACAAATATCATTTGATTTTCCTTGCCTATTCTCAACTGGGATCTTCTCGGGAATCATTTATAACTATAGCATGTTGCATTGATGAAATCGTATTTTTTTACCGCTGGATCACTCTTCCACTTCGTTCCAGTATAAACACATTGCTTTTTTTTTGCCAATAGCGTCTTCTCTTTCCTAGCGTGAAATAATCAATCGAATCGCGCTAAACAAAGCAATATTCTCTTTTTGTTTCATCAGCAAGGAATGTGTCCATTACCATTGTGACAACTCCTTGTGTCTAATCTAAACACTGCAGCGGTGCACTCTTTATCCGAGTATCTGGTAGATTTATCTATCTTTCAAATCATCTGTCAAGAGGATAAAGGCCTTTATTTTCTTTCGCACCTTTTTCTCTGTAGATCTGGAACCCGGATCTATTCATACAAATTGCCGACTATATTACAATAATTAACCCATATTAATATTGATCTTCTCCTTAAGTGTTCTAAATGTGAACAAACAATATTTGATGAGTGCACAAGTTGCGTACTCATTCGATCTCCTGCTGTGTCAGTCTCATCTACTTTATCAGCCTTCTTCTGTGATCCTCTAATCTCCTTGTTTTGATTTGAGTGATTACTCTAGTCATTGCCGAGTAGGCTCAAGGCCTCTAATCTCCATGTCACTCACAATTCGTATCACGAGGTTATTAATTACTGTTGATTACGGTAGCCAATCGATAATGATCTCCCTGATCGATTATCACCATTGTCCAACGAGTATTTACACTACCCCGAGTATCTCATCTCCAGAGGTCCCTTTCCCTCCTTCCAATCCATTAATCACCCTCCCTCTCCGACCCCCGTCGACCAACCAACCCCCCCCCCTTACCCTATCTCTTTCCACTGGTCTTCCATAAATCTACCTCTATCTTCCCTGCTCCATTCCCCGTCCCTTCCTTCCCTCGTTCCCCATTCCTCCGAATTACCCTCTCGTTCTCGTTTTCCTCTCTTGATGTTGACGAGATAACCACTGCGAATTGAGCCCCATTTCCTTTTTTCTCTTAAAAAAACCCAATCAATCACACACCATCATCGTCATGAAGTGACACTAATCCATTCACATCGGCACCTTTGGACCACCCACCAGTTTAATGAATGATTCCCTAATTAATCTCCCACTGTGTCGTTGCATATGCTCATCAGAGGCCGCATCGTCTATAATCGATTGGAATTCGTAATGTATCATCCAGCCATCTCCCTTCCCCTTCTTAGATACCATTTTCCTTCTTCCTCCTCTTCAATTTCGTTGCTCGTAGCAATGAATATGCCACGTCCTCTTCTCTTCTTCTCTCACTTTGTCCGCCCAACCTATTATGCAATATTGAATTCATATCGAATAGATAGTTTAGTATTGATCTTCTGACTGCTGCTTGATGTTAGTACATTCGAAAAAAGGATAGAATAAGATTCTGTACTTCTGACAACTGCGAAATGAATCATAGTCCACCTTTCAAAAGCGCCTTCCCATTCAGACTGGCCCTTTGCTCTTCTATTCATCCCTTTCCTTTCTCCATCTCACGTCTCTTCTCCCTTCCATTCCCTTTGTTAGATCAGAGGAGTGCGCAAAAGTCAGTTGGAGGCAGAGGGAGTCGAACCCCCGATCTTCCGATACGTATGCGGGTGCTCTACCTGATACTGGCATGCCCTCGTGCTCGCACTATGGTCTTAGGGCCGCGGCCATGCATTCCCTTACATGCCGCCCCTCTCATCAGCCGAGTCCCACCGAGGCATCCACACATCCATCCGGGTTTTACATCGTTGCCCTTTAGTGCTGCTCGCCATGAGTCTTACGCTCTCCACACTGCTTTTGCCACTCATGATTCAATGAAAACAAGGGGGCGCGCTAGGAGGTAGTTTTACCCCACGGCCGGAGCCGCCGCCATCCACCCTCTGCCTCCACCATGTTAGATCAGAGGAGTGCGCAAAAGTCGGTTGGAGGCAGAGGGACCCGACCTTCCGATACGTATGCGGGTGCTCTACCACTGAGCTCTACCACCTGATACTGGAATGCCCTCGTGCTCGCACTATGGTCTTAGGGCCGCGGCCATGCATTCCCTTACACCTTGCCTGGTCAGATGACCGCATCGCATTGATACTGATAGGGAGGTCTAGTGATGATAGATCATACAGTCGATAGCGGCCCATACCTTTCGCTAGAGTCGGGTAACCAGAGGAAGCGTATTCCCTGTGGCTCAGCCGAACCCTCTAACAGGTCATTCCAAGTCGACGTTGTAGTCCAACCTGGGCTCTCTCATTCTCCTTCTCTCCTCCAGGTCTTCCGTCTGTTCAGAACAGACTTCTTCTAGCCAATCCCTATATTATGCAATTTTCCGTGCATCTCAGATCTTTTACACCGTGCCTTCTCTTTTCCCATCTCCTTGTGAGAAGGTGTGACGCTCCCAGTCGACCTCTCACTAGGTCGGGGTCCAATCTTCATCTTGCATCTTTGCGCGATTCCTCTTTATGGGAAATATCGGGTAGGGAATGGGAGAGATTGAGTCTGCAGTGGAGGGGGGAGGGGACGAGGGAAGAAGGGAGATGGAGGGAAGGGGAGAGGGAAAAGAGACTGAGCGATAGTCGATGACCAGTATAGTGGACAACAACCCATTCCTCCCTTATTCCTCCCTCTTCCCGCATCCAGTGAGACTGCACACTTTCGGTTCTAGAATCGATGCACTCTCTCTCGCAACATTCCCCCTAGACTCACTTTTTTGTCTCTGCCTCCTATTTCAGCCAGATGTTTTAAGCATTTTAACCGAACAAAATGCACAAAAAGGTCAAATTAATCTGCAACCCGTTATCAAGCTTCCGTTTTACTGTTTTGTTTTTTCTACAGTTCCGTCCCATCTCTTTGTATAGACTATCGGCCGGTACTGCGTGCCCCTTCCATCTCTCGTTGCCTCCTCTTCCATTCTGTATTTACTGTTCCCACTCTTTCCCTTCTCCCTTCCCCGATCGATCGTTGTCTCGACCGGGCACTGCGCCTGTGTCGGGTTAAGAATTCCGGGTTTAGGAAACCCGGCGCCCCGGGTCGAATCAATCGATATGGGGGAAACGTGGCAGGCGAGGGAGGGGATAGGGCATCTCTTTGATCATCTGTCACTCAATCCCCCTGCCCGCCCCAGCCTTCGCCGTTCCTCGAGTCCTTGCTATTCCGTTTTTCACCTATTTCGCTGCAACATACAGGTAGGGCTCATTGCCTATTTAGTAGCTCATTTCCCATTCGACTCGGCCCTTAACGAGTGTCTTCCTATTGCAAAAGAGACGTAATTGCGTTCCATTCAGAGGGAAAAACGCCGAAAGTGACCCTATTAATGAAGTATCTTGTCTCTCGAACCGACTCTTGATCCGTTAAATTTTTCCCACTTCGCTTATCATCTGACCTACATGGTATTGCACTCTTCATCTCACAAGCAAGGTCAGAAACAAGAGAGACGAATAGGGAAGATCGGGCGAGGATGGGTCGACTTGATATATATTCCATGCTTGTTCTGGTTAATCATTCCCCCCGGCATTCGCGTTATGGTTATGAGTGGAAGACCCTCAAGAAATTGGAAGACCCAAAAATATAGAGTCTCAATCCATCCTGATGTCCTCAGTATTCATCCTAATCAGTTCCTCTAACTCTGCTCTTCCACTTGCAATGTGTATCATCTGTTCGCAAGAGAATCACATCCGCCTCCCCTTTGCCTCTTTTTACCCTTCCACCCATCAACTCCTGTTCAGCCCTCGGAGACTCGTCGTATCAATGCGATAAGACTGTTGCTATCGCCGTCGTAGTAAAGTGCACTATACGGACTGTCAGGGGCGATTATGGCTAATTGCAAGCGATTCGTAAAGTCACTGTACGAATGTCCGAACGAATCTGGCGTTACCTAGCAAATGCTATAGATGCGCCCTCCCCCGAATTCATCTCAATGCTTGAGTTGCATAGAGATGCCAGTCGCCTGGGGTGAACGGAGAAGGGAACACTGCCTCTTCTCAGGCAGATGTGATGACAGCTTCTTTACCTAGGACATATATAATCTCTTGCTCATCATTAATTTCCATTGAAATTTTCTTTTGCGCATCGCGTCTTTCATGATATTTATGCTCGGATGATACCGTAATCCCTATCCTCCATTCCAGGCAACTCAATCTTGTTCTCCCATCGATCGTGTGTACTAGACCTCGATCGCACTCAAGCGCGTCGCCATGTCGGGTCAGTATTTTTTTATATTTTTATTTTAAAATATCTTCACTTGAACCATGTGATATGATTAATATAAAATCATACACTTTCAAGAATCTGTCTGGATTTTGCGTTTTGTGCTATTCTTTCGCTATTCAGCTCATTCGTAATGCACACTCGAGTTGCCTAGAAAGAGAGCACACGAGTCGATAGAGCAGCAAAAAAAAACGAGAGCAACACGCAGTGAAAAGGGAAGAGGTTTCAAAGGGAGAAGGAAGGGATTCCTGCGCTAGTGAGGACAGAAAAAGTTCTTTTCCCCACTCTTTTCACTCCACTCGTGTGAAATAAATCTGCCTGCTGTTTTTTCAATGTCATGGGAGTAGATACAACAGCTATTCAATCCACAATGAAATTGAAGAACAAAGGAAATGAAAGTGAAAATAAGATTTTGTTCCGAAAGGATCAATTAATTTATTTAGAGCTCTCACATGTTTCGCTGCGCCAAAAAAGCGACAAATAAGAATAGATTGAATGAGACGACGGCTCAATTTCAGACTCTCTGAGCAACTCGATGAAGAATTTGGACATCTCCAAGTCAACTTCCGGCTATGAGTCAGTGGGCGGAGGAGGAGCTGCTGGAAAGAGATCGAATGAAGAGGGATCGACTACCTCTCTCGCTACATCCGGAGGAGGACCGCCCCAGAGAAAGGCTGATCTGGCTGTGAGTTCTACATTATACATCAGTGAATAAAGGTAGAAACAATCCACTGGTCATCCCAGAATAGACTTACGTTGCTCGATGCCCGAGTACGTGAAATAATATCCCTTATTTGAAGCACAGACTGGCTCTTAGATTCTAATAAACTATAAGACTACGTTGTATCCGCTTTGCGAAGGATCAATATGACTCTAAATGGGAGTGTCAACATCAGACTATTCATCTCAGTACAACCATCTCGTCCTCGCGGAGCGTCCGGGACCGTGCAAGGCGAGTAGATCCAAGCTCAACGTCACCGTCAACTACTTTAAGTTGTCAGTCCCGACGAACATGAAGGTACGGTGCCAGAGAATTACGGTTGGTTATTGATTCCCTCGTTACAGTATGCCACCTTCCGTCTCGAATTCGAGGTTGAGAATCGTGGAAAGGCAGCGGAGGTGAAGAAGTGATTATTTATCATTATTGAATACATATTTTAATAAATCACTTTTCTTTTAATAAAAAATCGTGATTACAGGGAGAAGATGGCTGAATGCTTCCGTGCTCTCTACAGGGACAATCGGAAGATCTTCCCGAGAAAGTACGCGAACCATTTATTGATTATCAATTACTAATTATTTTGTTCTTTTTATAAAGTGAATATAAATTGCAGAGGCCATTGGATCCCACCCACCCAGTTGATTGACCTTTTTACCATTGTAGAGACACGGGTATCGTGTACAACGGTACGGATATGATCTACACTCCTCCCGACCACACCATTCCCCTCGGAGTACGTCCATATTACATACAGGGTGCGCCAAAATTACCCGCACTCAGTTTTTCGATCACATCTCATTCGGGAAACGTGCCACTGTCCTGGTGCGGTAATTACTACTAGCCCTAGTCCATGTCTCCCTAAAACTCACAAAAGTTACGATCTCCATTCAATACCTAATTTGTAGTAGCGAGTCAAAGTTGACTGGTGACTGTGCGCAATTCCCGCGAGTGCAACACAACTTCTAATAAATGCCACTCCTTCACCAGCATAGCGTGGGCTTTCAAACTCAGAACATTTAGAGTATATCCTTAGACCAACTCGAAATTTATATCAGAATTGCACTGGGTATCCTCAATGTGGAATGCTAGCTGAATTCCTCAAGCATATAAAATCACTAAAATCACCCGAATTCTGACTTTTGGTTATGTTTTTCGCCCCACTTCTTACCTGTAAGGTTCAATTCATATTTTTATATTTCATGAGTAATGGTGAAGCATGTACTTCTGCTTTTTGCTAACTAGAGGCATGCATGGTGTGTAGCTTTCAAGCGGACGTTGAAAGTGTTCACTTCGGGCAGTCAGATACATTTTGAGGCCTACCGTATTTAGGTGAAGGGCTATTGCTTGTCTAAAGTGTAGGTAGTTGCACAATCTATTGAGGTAACTATCAAGACCATAAAATTAGATCTAGGAGCTCTTTCCTTGAGACGACGATTTTTTGAGCGACAACATATCGAACTCGCGGCCCTGGCGTACCATAGTCAGTCAACTTTGGCTCGCCACAAGAAATCAGGTAGTGAATGGAGATCGGAACTTTTGTGAGTTTTAGGGAGATATGGACTAGGGCTAGTAGTAATTACCGCACCAGGACAGTGGCACGTTTTCCGAAAGAGATATGATCGAAAAACTGAGTGCGGGTAATTTTGGCGCACCCTGTATTACAAAAATAGAAATACAGGATAAGCTCATAAGTCTTTATTTATGGCCCGGGCTACCACCGTACTGAATGTGAAGGGGTTGGACATGATAATGATAGGGAGAGAATACTCTGTGAGAAAAGGTTGGGCCAAAAAAATAACGAAGTGCCGATTAGAGTATATCAATTACCTCACTTTCTATGTTCATAACCTTGTTGCAGACGTACAACTTCCAATCGAACAAGGGAGCGACGTTCAAGGGAAGACCCGCGAAGGCCAACTTCGGACGGTGCAAGATCACACCTCTCGGTCTGAACTCGGTATGAGGTTGATTCAATAGAATAGAAGAAGAAAATGAAGAGTAAAGAATATGTATTCCCCTCGGTGGAAATGCAGTAGAATTCAGCAGAATAAAAATGAAGACAAACGACGAGATTAATTTTCCTCAATAAGAATGTTGTTGATGCGACAGAATAAAAAATACAAATGAAGGGTGAAGAGAGTTTATCTGAATTGTCCTCTTTCAGCTCGCCACGGTACAAGTTGATGACGAGGCGAATCGATGTGCTCTCATGCAATTCCTCGATTGCATTCTCACTCAGGAACATCGATTCGACCTAACGTATGTACTTCAATCTAGACTTTTGCAAGCAACTATTAGACTCGAGAAAGAGTGAGCAGAGCAGCTCTCGAAGAAAGTTCCTATAGTTCCTTTTCAACGTCTACTTCAATGACCTTTTTCTGTTATATGCGACTGTCAAAACATCGTAGAATTTTCAGAGGACAAGCTGCTAGATTCATCCAGCATGGACACAGTCTCTTCAAGATCCCCCGCACGGCCGAGGAGAAGGTTAGTTCGATCTCATTTGAAGTTTGATCTTTGATCTCTATCTGTCTCGATTCGTAGTTTGATCTTTGATCTCTCAGAGACTGGACGTCATTCCCATTGGAAGAGGAGAGGAGGTGTGGCTCGGTCTGCACGCTGCAGTCAAGTGTGACAGCGAGGAGTTGATGATCAATGCTGACAGTATGCTTCTATTTATTTATTTTTGAATATGTATTAGGGTGCATAATGCGTGCAATGTACGTGCAATGAACATACGATTACCAGTATATCGAACTCTAATGTGTATCATCGTATTGTTCGCTCACACGATGTAATCTTTCCCTTCTTACAGCTTCGGGCTCGATCTTCAAGGCCCGCAATATCAGTCTGCTTGAGTTCTTTGCCCAGGTATGCAAAGGATGTTTGATGTAGTCCAGGAATGGATGTATGTTTGATGTAGTCCAGGAATGGATGAAGAGGTCAGAGAACCTTCATCCGGGAAATATATTCAGTATGAAATCACTTTCTTCAGGTTGTCTCGGGCTACACTCAGAGTCTGGCTCGGGTCGATTTCGAAAATCTTACGATCGAGCCACGTCATCTGGAGAACCTCGATCGAATCCTCAAGGGTGATTTCTTAAATATTATAATTTGTATCGAGACATTGGTAAGCATTATGTAGAATTGGTTTCATATAGAATTAACTGTTATATTCAGGCACCAAGTTGCTGCTCAAGCATCCCAATGGAACTGAGAAAGTCAAGAAGTACGAAGGATTCACCAACAGACCGGCAAATCAGGAGATGTTCGAGTTTGTAAGTTCTTCCCAATTAGTGGATATTTTCTAATGGTGTAATATTCAGGATGGACAACGAATGTCTGTTGCTGACTTCTTCCTCGGCAAGTACAATTTCCGTCTGAAATGCCCGAGATTCCCCTGTCTCAAGGTGACCATTCTTATCTCTAGATCGTCTCAACAACAGAGTATTTTGAATGTTACCTATTGAATATATTATAGTTCTGGAGCAAGACGACTCGATCCTTCTCGTTCCTTCCCTTCGAACTCTTCTTCACTCTCGATGAACCCACGAGATTCAAGGGAAAACTCTCCGATCAGCAATTGGATGTATTCGTCAAGGTTTGTAACTAGACGACTAATCTTTACATTTTAGTGATTTCATAGATCATTCATTCACTGTTTTTTTTATTCCGAGTACAGAATACAAACAGAATTAGCTATCGTAGAAACGGAGAAAGTAGAAAGTTGATGGAATCGAATCAGTTGGGGGGGGGAGCAAGGTCTAAGATGCTGAATAAGATCTAATCCCTTCGCAGGCTGTCTGCCAGAATCCGAGACAGAAGAAGAGTCGTATTCAGAGATTCTGTACGAGAGGAGGAGAATATCTCGGAGATACCGCCGTCATGAGAGTGAGATATCATATTGCATTAATTTTGGATGAAATTAACAAAGAGAAGACAAATGGAGTCACATCTAGCCATTATTTATTCCATACACACTTTCCATGTATTATAAACGGTGAAGTTATGGAATGGAAATGTCTCGGATGGGATGAATCTGATTAATATCAACCGATTTGCGGGACTGGCAAGTGTCGCTCGGACGTGAGATGGTCGAGATCGAGGAATGCCCGGTTCTTCCTCTTCCCCATATCGAGATGGTCAGTTCCCAACGATCTAGCAAGTCCTCTGGTATTTCCTAATAACTCACCTACAAGCCCACCTATCTTGGAGAGCAATATCGGAAAATCTGTGAAAATCTCTGCGCTCTGTGAACTCTTGCAGCCACATGGATAAAAATAAAAATGATAATTGGAGCTGAATCGACTCCCTTTCAGATGGCATCGGCTCCTCAAGTCGCCCCCAACGTCGAGACGGGCGAATGGAAACTCACGGAGACCGACCCTTCGTCGGGAAGAGAGAAGCCCATCTTGCCCGTGGAGGTATGTAATCTTACAATACCTATCGCGTATCTGTAACGAGATTCCCGTCCTCATTGATCCTCATTGAAAAATTGTTCACATTGATTTATTTATTTGAATGTGTCCGTGGCCTATGTTCCTCATTGATTACATTAGTCCTCATTGTTCCTCATTGATTACATAATAAATTGATCAGCTCACTTTGTCATCGAGGTTTCTGAAGAATCCATCCATCCAGTTCTCATTCGATCAATGAGGAACAATGAGGACTAATGTAATCAATGAGGAACATAGGCCACGGACACATTCAAATAAATAAATCAATGTGAACAATTTTTGCTAACAGGTGGCCTTGCCAGCAGGTTCCAACCTAGCGTTTTCTCTAAAATCGCTAGATTCGCCTTTTACCTTTACCCTTTTTAGCTGAATCCGGACGTGATCCTCCTCGTCGTTGTCTTCGTTGGACACGCAGCGGGAGCAGGAGACAAAGAACGTTGTCATCTCCTCAGAAACACTCTCCGTAACTACGGAATGAGAGTGGATGAGGACCTGACGAGCATGGGATCGCCTTCTCTCACGAGGTATCATTTACAGTTGGCTAAACAGAAACGAGATAACGGACCCGATTAGAACGCACCATTCTGAACGGGCCCGTTTAACACGTATTGCCAACTTTAGTAAGAATGAACATCATTCGGAATATGTTCATTTGCAGAAAGACCGGACGATCGTATGAGACGAATGAGAACTGGATGGATGGATTCTTCAGAAACCTCGATGACAAAGTGAGCTGATCAATTTATTATCCGTTTAGAACATGGCAACTGATAGCAAATGATCTTCAGTGAGTAATACAATTCAACGTTACATCAGGTGCGTACCAAGACCCAGGAAACTGGCACGAAATTCATCCCTCTCATCCTATGGGTCTTCCCCCGTCGTGATGCCTCCACTTACGGTAATTAATCGATTATTGATTGAGTATTGATTTATTTTATTTTATTTGTTGTTATTGATGATCATAATCTCTTTTCAGCGGCGATCAAGTACTACTGTGACGTCAAGCATGGAATCGCATCGCAGTGCACCGTTAGAAAGACCTACGAGGTATTATCTATTTGATCTTTGTAGTTTGACCTTTAATTGTAGTTTGTACTCTATTCTCAGATCTCTTTCAGAAGCTCACTGGCAATCCGGACACGAACGCTTCGTCGCAGAATCTCCTTCTCAAGATTCTGGCCAAGACTGGATCCATCCATTTCCGTCTCTCGTCGTTCGCCCACAAGAAGTACGCTAGTTTGGATGGATTACGGTAGAGACGGATCGATAACTGGTTGTATTTCAGTGTGGAGAAGCTGCAGAATGAGAAGGATCCAGTGCTAATTATCGGCATTGACGTCTCCCATCCCGGAAGAGAGGAGAGATTCGATGCTATCGTATGTTATTCTATATTTTTTGCGTTATTTTTAGAAAAAAAATATGATTGGTGAATCGTAAACTCATTTAATATTCTTTACAGAAGGAGCACGAGCAGAAGACGGGCCGCAACACGGAACAGGCGAACAAGTCGAGAGGACAACACGAGAAGCTGCCCACTGCACGACCCGTCGGAAAGACTCTGTTCGGGGTACGGCAGAGTATCCATTGATCCCTACCCAATCTCTTCATTGCAGGAGCTCAGCTACTACGATTGCCCTCGATCGGTCGTGTCTGTTGTCGGTTCGACAGACATCAAGGGAGCACGGTACGGTAGTTTACAATTAGATTACTGTAGGTACGGTAGTATACGATTGCCCTTGCAGGTACGGTGTCTCATCTCGCGTGCAGCGTCTCGGTCAGGAGGAGACGGTCAATATGGTCGATATGTTCAGGGAGCGAATAAAGGAGTTCTACGATGTTTGTCTTCTCTATAGTTTCCATTTCTCCCTCCTTGCCACTATAACTTCACTGTGATCCTATTATGAAAACTCTGTGGCCCAGCAGGGAAAACTTCAGCTACAGATGAAATTTGCATCTAAAATTACTATTTGTAGTGCACTGAGAAGAAGCCCGCTCACATAATCGTGTATAGAGATGGAGCATCGGATACGCAAGTGAAGAAGATCGCGTATGAAGAGCTGGAGTCACTCGAGAGAGCTATGGAGAGTGTACGTTATTATCCACTTCTTGTGGACTGATCTTTGATCTCTAATCTTTGATCTCCAAATTGATCTTGATCTCTTCAGTTCGGTCTCGATGATACAGCAGAGCAGAAGACGACGATCACATACATCATGGCCGCGAAGAGACATCACACGAGATTCTTCCGTTCCAACCTTGAGAGGATGCCTGATGAGTAAGGAATTGATCTTTGATATTCGCAGTTTTAGGGGTTACTCTGCGAGAAAAAGCTGAGCCAGAAAAACAGAGATGAACCGTATTGTTTCAGTGCCCAGCATCTCAACTGCCCTCCTGGCACTCTAGTTGAGGCCAAGGTTGTCTCTCGTAACAAGTGGGACTTCTATCTCCAATCCCACTACGGAACCCTCGTGAGTTAGCTGATCAATGACATTGTCCTTACAATGGTCCACTTACTCTGGTTTTTTGATCTTTCCAGGGAACTGCTCTCCCCACTCGCTACACTGTCGTCCGCGATGACTGGAAGGTGTCGTCTGCCTTCATTCAGGTACTGTTTAATCTTTGATCTTTGTAATTTGCAGTGTGATCTTTGGACTTTATAATTTAATCTTTTCAGACAATCGTCTTCGCCCATTGTTTCGGTAACGTCCGTTGTCCCAAGCCTCTTTCCATCCCCATTCCTCTTCACTACGCTCATCTCGCTGCGAAGAGAAGCAAGGTCCTATTCGATCACTTCAAGGAGTGAGTTCATAATCTTTCCTTCGGTAGTGTGGATCATTAGATGCCAAACAACTCCTGACGTCTAAAATGCAGTCGATAATTCATCTATTTCAGCAATGCATGCGATCTCTACAGAGACTCGAGAGAGGATCTCGTCAGAGAGGTCAGTCATTCATTTTGCATCTTTAAAATCAGTATCCCTTCGTTCACTTTTTTGTTTTCTGAAAACCGAATGAGCGATCTGTGATTCTTCGATAGAATAAAATGACTCAATGACTCAAATTGCAGGCCCTGGAGTCTGAGGCCGTGACCCCTCATGCCAACATCAAGGCCATGAAAGGAATGCACTATGCATAAGCCCATCTCTCCACTACCGTAATCCTATCTCCATCACATTCCTACCGTATCGAATTGATAGGAGAATAGTAATCATACTCTACTGTAGCCATGTATACTGTAGCTGCCAAGCAGTTTATTGTCATCGTCGATTGCAGTATTCATTGCACCGTACCGTATTCTAGCCTGTTACCGTAATCGTGTTCTCGCCCAATACACTTCTAACTATTCTCACATCCCATTCTCACCCTGATGTGAATAACCATACAGTAGTCTTCTGTCACCCTCGTACAATAGTAACTATCTGGTTTTCTTATTCGTAGTTCAATCCACATTACACTTCCCACAGCATTCTCCCCTTTACTACCCATGGTCTCTGATTCAAGCGATTATCTCATTATTTCTTACTCCGAGCACTCGGTTAACCGATTAGCTAGAACTTTTCATAATTTTTGTACTGATGCGAAAACTAATATTGTTGATTACTGTTAAATCCTTTACCTATACAACCCTGTTCTTATTCGTCCCCCTTCATTCACTTGACTAATCTAATCGTCAATTAGTTTAGGTTATGTACATATTGCTCTCCCACCTTATTATGTAACGTTTCGGTCTCGTTGCGCCTCGAGCGTAGATAAATTATTATTATGATTATATTGCAAAATTTCAACATTGACGATAAAGCGATAATAATGGCATTTATGAGAACAAACAGTCGAAAGGATCCTTCCGTCATTGATCAGGGTAGGGCAGGGGCCTATTCGAGATATCTCCTGTAGGGATGGCAAGTGAAGGGAGTTGAGACAAATGAAGGAATGATTTCCACTATTCTCTTCAATAAGATCGGAGAGGCAGCGCTGCCCCTTGATGAGGAGCGAAATGACAATTGAAAACCCTCTCATTTCCCCCACAAAGCCTTCATGAAGGGGTGACCGGTGCGCTATTCTGGGCTCGCCTTTGTGATATGAAATGAAGGCTGCATTTCGATTCTTCACTGGCCAACCCAACCTCATGTGTAAAAATGATGCTTCGAAAGGCTCAGAACCATTTCGCAGTCGAAAAAACTCAATTATTTATTGAAACATCCCTGCGAAACCTCATGAGCATGATTGTCATGCAAAAATAGCAATAACTAATTGTAAGCTCTCCGCTATGCATGTTAATCACAGTACCCTTACCTTAGACCACGATCATCCGTGCTTGTTCAAAATCAAAATTCACGTCTTCCTAGGACGATTCTCAATCTACTCTTGAAGAAGAGTTCAAACTCTTCCGCAAGGAATGATCTCTCTCCCCTCATCCCTTATCTTCTCTAATTACGATACAAACAGCCCTGTAGCCCACACGGAAAGATCGATTCAACCCTCCAAATAACAGGCACTAACTGATAAACACAGTAGCTCCATCGGTCAATACAGTATCCCATTTTCACACATCCAAACCGATACAGTCCGGACCGCCGGAACAATAGTCCAGTTTCCCACTCCGATGAATAACGGATGCTAATGGTCACGATACATACAACACGGTAGATGGAGACAGTAAGCCATAATGACAATCGGTACAGTAAGCACATAACCCCCCCCCCCCCCCCCCCCCCCCCCCCCCCCCACAGAACCATCGATACAGTCATACGCTCAGATGTGAAACAGTAGATCACGCAGAAAAAGTCGGTACAATAACCAACGAAGAATATTGTAACATGGACAAATAAAATCAGTAACCCACGTACTAATCGATACAGTATCCCATTTTCGCGCGCTTAAGGACCGATCGATACAATATCCCATTTTCAGACACATAAGGACCAATCAATCCATTATCCCATTTACACACGCATTAACCTACTGACGTCCTACTGACGAGGTCCACCCTTCGTGAGCCGGTTGGGTGTCTACGACCAAATGGTCCGAAACATCCAACCGCATTTCTTTAGGAAGTTTTTATTCTCTAGTCTCGTCCAAGCAGTTTCTCTTCTCTTTTCGTCTCATAAACCATGTTTCATTTTAATTATCCCACTTTCACAAGCAGTAGGACCGATCGATACATTATCCCATTTTCACAAGCAGTAGGACCGATTGATACATTATCCCATTTTCACACGCAGTAGGACCGATCGATACAGTCTCCCATTTTCACAAGCAGTAGGACCGATCGATACAGTCTCCCATTTTCACAAGCAGTAGGACCGATTGATACATTATCCCATTTTCACAAGCAGTAGGACCGATCGATACAGTCTCCCATTTTCACAAGCAGTAGGACCGATCTATACAGTATCCCATTTTCACAAGCAGTAGGACCGATCGATACATTATCCCATTTTCACAAGCAGTAGGACCGATCGATACATTATCCCATTTTCACAAGCAGTAGGACCGATCAATTCATTATCCCATTTTCACACGCAGTAGGACCGATCGATACATTATCCCATTTTCACAAGCAGTAGGACCGATCGATACAGTCTCCCATTTTCACAAGCAGTAGGACCGATTGATACATTATCCCATTTTCACACGCAGTAGGACCGATCGATACAGTCTCCCATTTTCACAAGCAGTAGGACCGATTGATACATTATCCCATTTTCACAAGCAGTAGGACCGATCGATACAGTATCCCATTTTCACAAGCAGTAGGACCGATCGATACATTATCCCATTTTCACAAGCAGTAGGACCGATCGATACAGTCTCCCATTTTCACAAGCAGTGGGACCGATCTATACAGTATCCCATTTTCACACGCAGTAGTACCGATCGATACATTATCCCATTTTCACAAGCAGTAGTACCGATCGATACATTATCCCATTTTCACACGCAGTAGGACCGATCGATACAGTCTCCCATTTTTACAAGCAGTAGGACCGATCGATACAGTCTCCCATTTTCACAAGCAGTGGGACCGATCTATACAGTATCCCATTTTCACACGCAGTAGTACCGATCGATACATTATCCCATTTTCACACGCAGTAGGACCGATCGATACAGTCTCCCATTTTCACACGCAGTAGGACCGATTGATACATTATCCCATTTTCACAAGCAGTAGGACCGATCGATACATTATCCCATTTTCACAAGCAGTAGGACCGATCGATACAGTCTCCCATTTTCACAAGCAGTGGGACCGATCTATACAGTATCCCATTTTCACACGCAGTAGTACCGATTGATACATTATCCCATTTTCACAAGCAGTAGGACCGATCGATACATTATCCCATTTTCACAAGCAGTAGGACCGATCGATACAGTCTCCCATTTTCACAAGCAGTAGGACCGATCTATACAGTATCCCATTTTCACAAGCAGTAGGACCGATCGATACATTATCCCATTTTCACAAGCAGTAGGACCGATCGATACATTATCCCATTTTCACAAGCAGTAGGACCGATCAATTCATTATCCCATTTTCACACGCAGTAGGACCGATCGATACATTATCCCATTTTCACAAGCAGTAGGACCGATCGATACAGTCTCCCATTTTCACAAGCAGTAGGACCGATTGATACATTATCCCATTTTCACACGCAGTAGGACCGATCGATACAGTCTCCCATTTTCACAAGCAGTAGGACCGATTGATACATTATCCCATTTTCACAAGCAGTAGGACCGATCGATACAGTATCCCATTTTCACAAGCAGTAGGACCGATCGATACATTATCCCATTTTCACAAGCAGTAGGACCGATCGATACAGTCTCCCATTTTCACAAGCAGTGGGACCGATCTATACAGTATCCCATTTTCACACGCAGTAGTACCGATCGATACATTATCCCATTTTCACAAGCAGTAGTACCGATCGATACATTATCCCATTTTCACACGCAGTAGGACCGATCGATACAGTCTCCCATTTTTACAAGCAGTAGGACCGATCGATACAGTCTCCCATTTTCACAAGCAGTGGGACCGATCTATACAGTATCCCATTTTCACACGCAGTAGTACCGATCGATACATTATCCCATTTTCACACGCAGTAGGACCGATCGATACAGTCTCCCATTTTCACACGCAGTAGGACCGATTGATACATTATCCCATTTTCACAAGCAGTAGGACCGATCGATACATTATCCCATTTTCACAAGCAGTAGGACCGATCGATACAGTCTCCCATTTTCACAAGCAGTGGGACCGATCTATACAGTATCCCATTTTCACACGCAGTAGTACCGATCGATACATTATCCCATTTTCACAAGCAGTAGGACCGATTGATACATTATCCCATTTTCACAAGCAGTAGGACCGATCGATACATTATCCCATTTTCACAAGCAGTAGGACCGATCGATACAGTCTCCCATTTTCACAAGCAGTGGGACCGATCTATACAGTATCCCATTTTCACACGCAGTAGTACCGATCGATACATTATCCCATTTTCACAAGCAGTAGGACCGATCGATACAGTCTCCCATTTTCACAAGCAGTAGGACCGATCTATACAGTATCCCATTTTCACACGCAGTAGGACCGATCGATACAGTCTCCCATTTTCACAAGCAGTAGGACCGATCGATACAGTCTCCCATTTTCACAAGCAGTGGGACCGATCTATACAGTATCACATTTTCACACGCAGTAGTACCGATCGATACAGTCTCCCATTTTCACAAGCAGTAGTACCGATCGATACATTATCCCATTTTCACAAGCAGTGGGACCGATCTATACAGTATCCCATTTTCACAAGCAGTAGGACCGATCGATACAGTCTCCCATTTTCACAAGCAGTAGTACCGATCGATACATTATCCCATTTTCACACGCAGTAGGACCGATCGATACAGTCTCCCATTTTCACAAGCAGTAGGACCGATTGATACATTATCCCATTTTCACAAGCAGTAGGACCGATCGATACAGTATCCCATTTTCACAAGCAGTAGGACCGATCGATACATTATCCCATTTTCACAAGCAGTAGGACCGATCGATACAGTCTCCCATTTTCACAAGCAGTGGGACCGATCTATACAGTATCCCATTTTCACACGCAGTAGTACCGATCGATACATCATCCCATTTTCACAAGCAGTAGGAACGATCGATACATTATCCCATTTTCACATGCAGTAGGACCGATCGATACAGTATCCCATTTTCACAAGCAGTAGGACCGATCGATACATTATCCCATTTTCACAAGCAGTAGGACCGATCGATACAGTATCCCATTTTCACATGCAGTAGGACCGATCGATACAGTCTCCCAATTTCACACGCAGTAGTACCGATCGATACATTATCCCATTTTCACAAGCAGTAGTACCGATCGATACATTATCCCATTTTCACACGCAGTAGGACCGATCGATACAGTCTCCCATTTTCACACGCAGTAGGACCGATCGATACAGTCTCCCATTTTCACAAGCAGTAGGACCGATCGATACATTATCCCATTTTCACAAGCAGTAGGACCGATTGATACATTATCCCATTTTCACAAGCAGTAGGACCGATCGATACATTATCCCATTTTCACAAGCAGTAGGACCGATCGATACAGTATCCCATTTTCACATGCAGTAGGACCGATCGATACAGTCTCCCAATTTCACACGCAGTAGTACCGATCGATACAGTCTCCCATTTTTACAAGCAGTAGGACCGATCGATACATTATCCCATTTTCACACGCAGTAGGACCGATCGATACAGTCTCCCATTTTCACACGCAGTAGGACCGATCGATACAGTCTCCCATTTTCACAAGCAGTAGGACCGATCGATACATTATCCCATTTTCACAAGCAGTAGGACCGATTGATACATTATCCCATTTTCACAAGCAGTAGGACCGATCGATACATTATCCCATTTTCACAAGCAGTGGGACCGATCTATACAGTATCCCATTTTCACACGCAGTAGTACCGATCTATACATCATCCCATTTTCACAAGCAGTAGGAACGATCGATACATTATCCCATTTTCACATGCAGTAGGACCGATCGATACAGTATCCCATTTTCACAAGCAGTAGGACCGATCGATACATTATCCCATTTTCACAAGCAGTAGGACCGATCGATACAGTATCCCATTTTCACATGCAGTAGGACCGATCGATACAGTCTCCCAATTTCACACGCAGTAGTACCGATCGATACATTATCCCATTTTCACAAGCAGTAGTACCGATCGATACATTATCCCATTTTCACACGCAGTAGGACCGATCGATACAGTCTCCCATTTTTACAAGCAGTAGGACCGATCGATACATTATCCCATTTTCACACGCAGTAGGACCGATCGATACAGTCTCCCATTTTCACAAGCAGTAGGACCGATTGATACATTATCCCATTTTCACACGCAGTAGGACCGATCGATACATTATCCCATTTTCACAAGCAGTAGGACCGATTGATACATTATCCCATTTTCACAAGCAGTAGGACCGATCGATACATTATCCCATTTTCACAAGCAGTAGGACCGATCGATACAGTCTCCCATTTTCACAAGCAGTGGGACCGATCTATACAGTATCCCATTTTCACACGCAGTAGTACCGATCGATACATTATCCCATTTTCACAAGCAGTAGGACCGATCGATACAGTCTCCCATTTTCACAAGCAGTAGGACCGATCTATACAGTATCCCATTTTCACACGCAGTAGGACCGATCGATACAGTCTCCCATTTTCACAAGCAGTAGGACCGATCGATACATTCTCCCATTTTCACAAGCAGTGGGACCGATCTATACAGTATCCCATTTTCACACGCAGTAGTACCGATCGATACAGTCTCCCATTTTCACAAGCAGTAGTACCGATCGATACATTATCCCATTTTCACAAGCAGTGGGACCGATCTATACAGTATCCCATTTTCACAAGCAGTAGGACCGATCGATACATTATCCCATTTTCACAAGCAGTAGGACCGATCGATACAGTCTCCCATTTTCACACGCAGTAGGACCGATCGATACAGTCTCCCATTTTCACAAGCAGTAGGACCGATCGATACAGTATCCCATTTTCACATGCAGTAGGACCGATCGATACAGTCTCCCAATTTCACACGCAGTAGTACCGATCGATACAGTCTCCCATTTTTACAAGCAGTAGGACCGATCGATACATTATCCCATTTTCACACGCAGTAGGACCGATCGATACAGTCTCCCATTTTCACACGCAGTAGGACCGATCGATACAGTCTCCCATTTTCACAAGCAGTAGGACCGATCGATACATTATCCCATTTTCACAAGCAGTAGGACCGATTGATACATTATCCCATTTTCACAAGCAGTAGGACCGATCGATACATTATCCCATTTTCACAAGCAGTGGGACCGATCTATACAGTATCCCATTTTCACACGCAGTAGTACCGATCTATACATCATCCCATTTTCACAAGCAGTAGGAACGATCGATACATTATCCCATTTTCACATGCAGTAGGACCGATCGATACAGTATCCCATTTTCACAAGCAGTAGGACCGATCGATACATTATCCCATTTTCACAAGCAGTAGGACCGATCGATACAGTATCCCATTTTCACATGCAGTAGGACCGATCGATACAGTCTCCCAATTTCACACGCAGTAGTACCGATCGATACATTATCCCATTTTCACAAGCAGTAGTACCGATCGATACATTATCCCATTTTCACACGCAGTAGGACCGATCGATACAGTCTCCCATTTTTACAAGCAGTAGGACCGATCGATACATTATCCCATTTTCACACGCAGTAGGACCGATCGATACAGTCTCCCATTTTCACAAGCAGTAGGACCGATTGATACATTATCCCATTTTCACACGCAGTAGGACCGATCGATACATTATCCCATTTTCACAAGCAGTAGGACCGATCGATACATTATCCCATTTTCACAAGCAGTAGGACCGATCGATACATTATCCCATTTTCACAAGCAGTAGGACCGATCGATACAGTATCCCATTTTCACAAGCAGTAGGACCGATCTATACAGTATCCCATTTTCACACGCAGTAGTACCGATCGATACATTATCCCATTTTCACAAGCAGTAGGACCGATCGATACAGTCTCCCATTTTCACAAGCAGTAGGACCGATCTATACAGTATCCCATTTTCACACGCAGTAGGACCGATCGATACAGTCTCCCATTTTCACAAGCAGTAGGACCGATCGATACATTCTCCCATTTTCACAAGCAGTGGGACCGATCTATACAGTATCCCATTTTCACACGCAGTAGGACCGATCGATACATTATCCCATTTTCACAAGCAGTAGGACCGATCGATACAGTCTCCCATTTTCACAAGCAGTGGGACCGATCTATACAGTATCCCATTTTCACACGCAGTAGTACCGATCGATACATTATCCCATTTTCACAAGCAGTAGGACCGATCTATACAGTATCCCATTTTCACAAGCAGTAGGACCGATCGATACATTATCCCATTTTCACACGCAGTAGGACCGATCGATACAGTCTCCCATTTTCACAAGCAGTAGGACCGATTGATACATTATCCCATTTTCACAAGCAGTAGGACCGATCGATACAGTATCCCATTTTCACAAGCAGTAGGACCGATCGATACATTATCCCATTTTCACAAGCAGTAGGACCGATCGATACAGTCTCCCATTTTCACAAGCAGTGGGACCGATCTATACAGTATCCCATTTTCACACGCAGTAGTACCGATCGATACATTATCCCATTTTCACAAGCAGTAGGAACGATCGATACATTATCCCATTTTCACATGCAGTAGGACCGATCGATACAGTATCCCATTTTCACAAGCAGTAGGACCGATCGATACATTATCCCATTTTCACAAGCAGTAGGACCGATCGATACAGTATCCCATTTTCACATGCAGTAGGACCGATCGATACAGTCTCCCAATTTCACACGCAGTAGTACCGATCGATACATTATCCCATTTTCACAAGCAGTAGGACCGATCGATACAGTCTCCCATTTTCACAAGCAGTAGGACCGATCTATACAGTATCCCATTTTCACACGCAGTAGGACCGATCGATACAGTCTCCCATTTTCACACGCAGTAGTACCGATCGATACAGTCTCCCATTTTCACAAGCAGTAGTACCGATCGATACATTATCCCATTTTCACAAGCAGTGGGACCGATCTATACAGTATCCCATTTTCACAAGCAGTAGGACCGATCGATACAGTCTCCCATTTTCACAAGCAGTAGTACCGATCGATACAGTCTCCCATTTTCACAAGCAGTAGTACCGATCGATACATTATCCCATTTTCACAAGCAGTGGGACCGATCTATACAGTATCCCATTTTCACAAGCAGTAGGACCGATCGATACAGTATCCCATTTTCACAAGCAGTAGGACCGATCGATACATTATCCCATTTTCACAAGCAGTAGGACCGATCGATACAGTCTCCCATTTTCACAAGCAGTGGGACCGATCTATACAGTATCCCATTTTCACACGCAGTAGTACCGATCGATACATTATCCCATTTTCACAAGCAGTAGGAACGATCGATACATTATCCCATTTTCACATGCAGTAGGACCGATCGATACAGTATCCCATTTTCACAAGCAGTAGGACCGATCGATACATTATCCCATTTTCACAAGCAGTAGGACCGATCGATACAGTCTCCCATTTTCACAAGTAGTAGGACCGATCGATACATTATCCCATTTTCACAAGCAGTGGGACCGATCTATACAGTATCCCATTTTCACACGCAGTAGTACCGATCGATACATTATCCCATTTTCACAAGCAGTAGGACCGATCGATACAGTCTCCCATTTTCACAAGCAGTGGGACCGATCTATACAGTATCCCATTTTCACACGCAGTAGTACCGATCGATACATTATCCCATTTTCACAAGCAGTAGGAACGATCGATACATTATCCCATTTTCACATGCAGTAGGACCGATCGATACAGTATCCCATTTTCACAAGCAGTAGGACCGATCGATACATTATCCCATTTTCACAAGCAGTAGGACCGATCGATACAGTCTCCCATTTTCACAAGTAGTAGGACCGATCGATACATTATCCCATTTTCACAAGCAGTGGGACCGATCTATACAGTATCCCATTTTCACACGCAGTAGTACCGATCGATACATTATCCCATTTTCACAAGCAGTAGGACCGTTCGATACAGTCTCCCATTTTCACAAGCAGTAGGACCGATCTATACAGTATCCCATTTTCACACGCAGTAGGACCGATCGATACATTATCCCATTTTCACAAGCAGTAGGACCGATTGATACATTATCCCATTTTCACAAGCAGTAGGACCGATCGATACAGTCTCCCATTTTCACAACCAGTGGGACCGATCTATACAGTATCCCATTTTCACACGCAGTAGTACCGATCGATACATTATCCCATTTTCACAAGCAGTAGGACCGATCGATACAGTCTCCCATTTTCACAAGCAGTGGGACCGATCTATACAGTATCCCATTTTCACACGCAGTAGTACCGATCGATACAGTCTCCCATTTTCACAAGCAGTGGGACCGATCTATACAGTATCCCATTTTCACACGCAGTAGTACCGATCGATACAGTCTCCCATTTTCACAAGCAGTAGTACCGATCGATACATTATCCCATTTTCACAAGCAGTGGGACCGATCTATACAGTATCCCATTTTCACAAGCAGTAGTACCGATCGATACATTATCCCATTCTCACAAGCAGTGGGACCGATCTATACAGTATCCCATTTTCACAAGCAGTAGGACCGATCGATACAGTCTCCCATTTTCACAAGCAGTAGTACCGATCGATACATTATCCCATTTTCACACGCAGTAGGAACGATCGATACAGTCTCCCATTTTCACAAGCAGTAGGACCGATCGATACATTATCCCATTTTCACAAGCAGTAGGACCGATCGATACAGTCTCCCATTTTCACAAGTAGTAGGACCGATCGATACATTATCCCATTTTCACAAGCAGTGGGACCGATCTATACAGTATCCCATTTTCACACGCAGTGGGACCGATCTATACAGTATCCCATTTTCACACGCAGTAGTACCGATCGATACAGTCTCCCATTTTCACAAGCAGTAGTACCGATCGATACATTATCCCATTTTCACAAGCAGTAGGACCGATCGATACAGTCTCCCATTTTCACAAGCAGTAGGACCGATTGATACATTATCCCATTTTCACAAGCAGTAGGACCGATCGATACAGTATCCCATTTTCACAAGCAGTAGGACCGATCTATACAGTATCCCATTTTCACACGCAGTAGGACCGATCGATACAGTCTCCCATTTTCACAAGCAGTAGGACCGATCGATACAGTATCCCATTTTCACACGCAGTAGTACCGATCGATACATTATCCCATTTTCACAAGCAGTAGGACCGATCGATACAGTCTCCCATTTTCACAAGCAGTAGGACCGATCGATACATTATCCCATTTTCACAAGCAGTAGGACCGATCGCTACAGTATCCCATTTTCACAAGTAGTAGGACCGATCTATACATTATCCCATTTTCACACGCAGTAGGAAAATGGGATAATGCATGATACAGTCTCCCATTTTCACAAACAGTAGTACCGATCGATACATTATCCCATTTTCACAAGCAGTGGGACCGATCTATACAGTATTCCATTTTCACAAGCAGTAGGACCGATCGATACAGTCTCCCATTTTCACAAGCAGTAGTACCGATCGATACAGTCTCCCATTTTCACAAGCAGTAGTACCGATCGATACATTATCCCATTTTCACACGCAGTAGTACCGATCGATACAGTCTCCCATTTTCACAAACAGTAGTACCGATCGATACATTATCCCATTTTCACAAGCAGTGGGACCGATCTATACAGTATCCCATTTTCACAAGCAGTGGGACCGATCTATACAGTATCCCATTTTCACACGCAGTAGTACCGATCGATACAGTCTCCCATTTTCACAAGCAGTAGTACCGATCGATACATTATCCCATTTTCACAAGCAGTAGGACCGATCGATACAGTCTCCCATTTTCACAAGCAGTAGGACCGATCTATACAGTATCCCATTTTCACACGCAGTAGGACCGATCGATACAGTCTCCCATTTTCACAAGCAGTAGGACCGATCGATACAGTATCCCATTTTCACAAGCAGTAGGACCGATCGATACAGTCTCCCATTTTCACAAGCAGTAGGACCGATCGATACATTATCCCATTTTCACAAGCAGTAGGACCGATCGCTACAGTATCCCATTTTCACAAGTAGTAGGACCGATCTATACATTATCCCATTTTCACACGCAGTAGGAAAATGGGATAATGCATGATACAGTCTCCCATTTTCACAAACAGTAGTACCGATCGATACATTATCCCATTTTCACAAGCAGTGGGACCGATCTATACAGTATCCCATTTTCACAAGCAGTAGGACCGATCGATACAGTCTCCCATTTTCACAAGCAGTAGTACCGATCGATACAGTCTCCCATTTTCACAAGCAGTAGTACCGATCGATACATTATCCCATTTTCACACGCAGTAGTACCGATCGATACAGTCTCCCATTTTCACAAACAATAGTACCGATCGATACATTATCCCATTTTCACAAGCAGTGGGACCGATCTATACAGTATCCCATTTTCACAAGCAGTGGGACCGATCTATACAGTATCCCATTTTCACACGCAGTAGTACCGATCGATACAGTCTCCCATTTTCACAAGCAGTAGTACCGATCGATACATTATCCCATTTTCACAAGCAGTAGGACCGATCGATACAGTCTCCCATTTTCACAAGCAGTAGGACCGATCTATACAGTATCCCATTTTCACACGCAGTAGGACCGATCGATACAGTCTCCCATTTTCACAAGCAGTAGGACCGATCGATACAGTATCCCATTTTCACAAGCAGTAGGACCGATCGATACAGTCTCCCATTTTCACAAGCAGTAGGACCGATCGATACATTATCCCATTTTCACAAGCAGTAGGACCGATCGCTACAGTATCCCATTTTCACAAGTAGTAGGACCGATCTATACATTATCCCATTTTCACACGCAGTAGGAAAATGGGATAATGCATGATACAGTCTCCCATTTTCACAAACAGTAGTACCGATCGATACATTATCCCATTTTCACAAGCAGTGGGACCGATCTATACAGTATCCCATTTTCACAAGCAGTAGGACCGATCGATACAGTCTCCCATTTTCACAAGCAGTAGTACCGATCGATACAGTCTCCCATTTTCACAAGCAGTAGTACCGATCGATACATTATCCCATTTTCACACGCAGTAGTACCGATCGATACAGTCTCCCATTTTCACAAACAATAGTACCGATCGATACATTATCCCATTTTCACAAGCAGTGGGACCGATCTATACAGTATCCCATTTTCACAAGCAGTGGGACCGATCTATACAGTATCCCATTTTCACACGCAGTAGTACCGATCGATACAGTCTCCCATTTTCACAAGCAGTAGTACCGATCGATACATTATCCCATTTTCACAAGCAGTAGGACCGATCGATACAGTCTCCCATTTTCACAAGCAGTAGGACCGATTGATACATTATCCCATTTTCACAAGCAGTAGGACCGATCGATACAGTATCCCATTTTCACAAGCAGTAGGACCGATTGATACATTATCCCATTTTCACACGCAGTAGGACCGATCGATACAGTCTCCCATTTTCACAAGCAGTAGGACCGATCGATACAGTCTCCCATTTTCACAAGCAGTGGGACCGATCTATACAGTATCCCATTTTCACACGCAGTAGTACCGATCGATACAGTCTCCCATTTTCACAAGCAGTAGTACCGATCGATACATTATCCCATTTTCACAAGCAGTAGGACCGATCGATACAGAGTAGGACCGATCGATACAGTATCCCATTTTCACAAGCAGTAGGACCGATCGATACATTATCCCATTTTCACAAGCAGTAGGACCGATCGATACAGTCTCCCATTTTCACAAGCAGTGGGACCGATCTATACAGTATCCCATTTTCACACGCAGTAGTACCGATCGATACATTATCCCATTTTCACAAGCAGTAAGAACGATCGATACATTATCCCATTTTCACATGCAGTAGGACCGATCGATACAGTATCCCATTTTCACAAGCAGTAGGACCGATCGATACATTATCCCATTTTCACAAGCAGTAGGACCGATCGATACAGTCTCCCATTTTCACAAGTAGTAGGACCGATCGATACATTATCCCATTTTCACAAGCAGTGGGACCGATCTATACAGTATCCCATTTTCACACGCAGTAGTACCGATCGATACATTATCCCATTTTCACAAGCAGTAGGACCGATCGATACAGTATCCCATTTTCACAAGCAGTATGACCGATCGATACAGTCTCCCATTTTCACAAGCAGTAGGAACGATCGATACAGCCTCCCATTTTCACAAGCAGTAGGACCGATCGATACAGTCTCCCATTTTCACAAGCAGTGGGACCGATCTATACAGTATCCCATTTTCACACGCAGTAGTACCGATCGATACAGTCTCCCATTTTCACAAGCAGTAGTACCGATCGATACATTATCCCATTTTCACAAGCAGTAGGACCGATCGATACAGTCTCCCATTTTCACAAGCAGTAGGACCGATTGATACATTATCCCATTTTCACAAGCAGTAGGACCGATCGATACAGTATCCCATTTTCACAAGCAGTAGGACCGATCTATACAGTATCCCATTTTCAACACGCAGTAGGACCGATCGATACAGTCCCCCCATTTTCACAAGCAGTAGGACCGATCGATACAGTCTCCCATTTTCACAAGCAGTGGGACCGATCGATACAGTATCCCATTTTTCACAAGCAGTAGTACCGATCGATACATTATCCCATTTTCACAAGCATAAGAACGATCGATACATTATCCCATTTTCACAAGCAGTAGGACCGATCGATACAGTATCCCATTTTCACAAGCAGTAGGACCGATCGATACATTATCCCATTTTCACAAGCAGTAGGACCGATCGATACAGTCTCCCATTTTCACAAGCAGTAGGACCGATCGATACAGTATCCCATTTTCACAAGCAGTGGGACCGATCGATACAGTCTCCCATTTTCACACGCAGTAGTACCGATCGATACATTATCCCATTTTCACAAGCAGTAGGACCGATCGATACAGTATCCCATTTTCACAAGCAGTAGGACCGATCGATACAGTCTCCCATTTTCACACAAGCAGTAGGAACGATCGATACAGTCTCCCATTTTTCACAAGCAGTAGGACCGATCGATACAGTCTCCCATTTTCACAAGCAGTGGGACCGATCGATACAGTTCCCCATTTTCACAAGCAGTAGTACCGATCGATACATTTCTCCCATTTTTCACAAGCAGTAGTACCGATCGATACAGATCCCATTTTCACAAGCAGTAGGACCGATCGATACAGTCTCCCATTTTCACAAGCAGTAGGACCGATGATACAGTATCCCATTTTCACAAGCAGTAGGACCGATCGATACTTATCCCATTTTCACAAGCAGTAGGACCGATCGATACAGTATCCCATTTTCACACGCAGTAGGACCGATCGATACAGTCTCCCATTTTCACAAGCAGTAGGACCGATCGATACATCCTCCATTTTCACAAGCAGTAGGACCGATCGATACAGTATCCCATTTTCACACGCAGTAGGACCGATCGATACAGTATCCCATTTTCACAAGCAGTAGGACCGATCGATACAGTCTCCCATTTTCACAAGCAGTAGGACCGATCGATACAGTATCCCATTTTCACAAGCAGTAGGACCGATCGATACAGTCTCCCATTTTCACAAGCATTAGGACCGATCGATACAGTACTCCCATTTTCACACGCAGTAGGACCGATCGATACAGTATCCCAATTTCCATTCACAAGCAGTAGGACCGATCGATACATTATCCCATTTTCACAAGCAGTAGGACCGATCGATACAGTCTCCCATTTTCACAAGCAGTAGGACCGATCGATACATTATCCCATTTTCACAAGCAGTAGGACCGATCTATACAGTATCCCCATTTTCACACGCAGTAGGACCGATCGATACATGATCCCATTTTCACAAGCAGTAGGACCGATCGATACAGTATCCCATTTTCACAAGCAGTAGGACCGATCGATACAGTCTCCCATTTTCACAAGCAGTAGGACCGATCGATACAGTCTCCCATTTTCACAAGCAGTAGGACCGATCGATACA